>QXVX01003132.1:0-15939 GCA_013436065.1 Halocynthia aurantium
TACGATGGACATTCTTGTGCTGGTACGTTTGAACTCTTTGTTTTCATCGATAAATTGTAACATCTCCGTGATGTTGAGCCGCTTAATAAATCCACCACCGTCCCGGGCGATTTTGGATTTAATAAGCGTAATGAGTATAAAATCAAACACAAATAATTTAATAGTGTATTTATGAATCATGATGCAAAAATCTGAAACAACAGGTTTGTTTGGGTGTAAATGTCACTTTAAGACGATCATCTGTTTTACTTTTGGATTTTTTAACTGGGTATTTTAAATGCAAAAAGTCAGTCCCAAGGCAATTGGATTTAATAAACGGTCAGATTTATTATCCGGGGACTTATTGATTTTATTTGAGATATTTTTACTGTGATGTCATTCTGGTTTGTTCTTTTTTTTTTCTGATTCCTGGTAATTAAAAACAAATATTGTAATGTCATATTTTTAATTTATTAGATGTTGATGAATGTATGGAACAACCAAACAGATGTGATGGAGGTCGATGTGAAAATATTGATGGTTCATTCAGATGTATCTGCTTTGATGGTTTCATGGCTACTATGGATCTGCAGTAAGTTCATTCATTCACTTATCTTGAATTTAGTAGTTTACATGTGTAGAGGATTTGGTAGTCCAACATGCGAAGCCAATTCATGGTCGAAACCCAACTGCAGTTTAATATTTGCTACTACTAAGATAACGACTGCTTATTGCTACATAGTCGGTGTGAGAAGGGATTTAAACAGCGCTACGCGACATTATATCTGCTGTTACATGTGTAAAGGAAAATGACATGATATGTACTTTGATTCAATTCCACAATTCTAAACAGCGCTATGTGACTATATTCATTCGTTGTTACATTTCTTTAGAAAATAACATGATTTATATACTTTGAACTTTTAACTTTGATCTATTCGTTGAATCTTTGTTCAGATATTGTGAAGATATCGATGAATGTGCGATGAACCCGAACATCTGCATGAATGGAAAATGTCACAACACGAGAGGATCTTACACCTGCAACTGTGATCCTGGATACTGTGTGCCGCAAGGACAAATGATATGTGTTGGTCAGTAAACTAGTATTTGTGAATCGGGAAATTTAAGTGTGGTATCGGTTATATTTGATATTCGATTTGATACGTCCAATAATCAAAATTTACCTTCAGTTTATATTTAATATGTTATAATCTTATCATAGTTTATATGTTTTTATAAAATAAAATCCACATTGTCATAAGTGATAATTTTATCTCGGGTTTCATGTAAGATATGTGGTTTCTCAGTTTATATGTAATATATCATGATCTCATTTAAGGTTATAAGTAATAGATTGCGTTTCTCAGTTTATATGTTATATGTAATATTCTTATCTTGGGTGATATGTGATGCAGTTTCTTAGTTTATTTGTTATTCTGTTACAGATGAAGATGAATGTCAGCTTGGAAAACATACATGTGATGTGAATGCTGATTGTGCGAACACTGAAGGAAGTTTCGATTGTCAATGTATTGCTGGATTTACAGGAGATGGATTTGATTGCGATGGTAAGTTTCTATACTGGTATAGGTTGACCCACGATTAAAGGGGTTAATAGGGATGAATACCTGTTTGGAAATGTGATAACCCGAATTTCCAACGAAAGTGGGAAATAATTTCATTGAGTCTAGATTCTGACTGTCACTAAGATTCACTCTTTTCCTTTTCTCACCTCTTCCCCTCAAAGACATTGCTACTTACTTACTTACAAGAGTATTTGAGTAAATATTCGTAAGAAAAATTAGGAATATACACTTTGCTGCCATGGTGATGCTTTCACTGCGACTGAGAGCGATCACAAACGTAAACAAATCAGATTAGATTTGACCGCTACACTACTGCAACCTGTTACTTGAAGTTTCATCCATTCCTGATCACATTAACTTATTTATTTTTATTCACAGATCAAGATGAATGCATTCTCGGAAACGACACATGTGATGGTAACGCTCTCTGCGACAACACTCACGGATCGTTCGCTTGCGAATGCGCTGATGGATTCTTTGGAGACGGATACACATGCTCAGGTTAGTTGATGTGATTTTAATTAATGTAGAGTAAGTCCTTGATGTGAAAAAATGTGTAAAATGCAAATATGCAGAGCGTACAATAATCATACAAACATATAACAATAAACAAGGCTGTAGAAAAGCACTCAGCAAGGAATGTTTGTAATTGTTTGACATTGAGTTAAAAATTGCACTACAATATGACCGTTGAGTACATTTTGTCATTCGTTACAGCTTTATTGCTGTAGTTTTGGTAATAAACCTTTGGTAATGGTGATACTGGTGAATAGGAAGTAAAAGTTAGATAAAGTTTTCATGACCAGAAATATAATACCATAGGATCCTTCGTTCAACTAAGCTACACTTTCCAAGAGCTCATCCACGATGTTAAGTGAGGATCTACTGTAAAATAGTCCCATTTTTTGCTTTGACTTTTGCTTGATAAATTTGATTTATTTCCTCAGACAAAGATGACTGTTTGGAGAACGAGAATCTTTGTGGACCTCACGGCGAATGCTTGAACATCCAGGGAAGTTTCGAATGTGAATGTCCAATGGGATTCATGACGACCGCTGATAGGAAAGCTTGCAAAGGTACGCAGATAATCTCATCATAATTTATATGTTTTATTAAAATAAAAATGTATATGTAATAGATTATAATATCATGTCAGGTTTTATGTTTTATTAAAGTTAAATTTAATTTTATTTAATATTTATTATTTTTTCAGACATTGACGAATGTGCGATCGAGCATATCTGTGTGAATGGACGGTGTCACAATGTACCAGGCACATTCAGATGCGAATGCTTAACTGGGTAAGAATAGGCGGAGAATGAAGAAAATGTTGCATGCGATATATGATAATGGGAGAAAATTATTAGTAACCCGGCCAAATCAAGTTTAAAAATGTAACATTAATTTTTTATATTGACGTCATAAGGCCTATTTTCTCCCCATCTAGTGTCTAGTTTATTAGGCCCATGACATCACGAAAAGCAATTTTTCTCTTATGCCAAAATTAATCAATAAAGTGCTCTGGGGCCATGATGAGGACCCCTATTTGAGAAAAAAGTTGACAATGACCCTGGGAGATATGTTCTCACAAACATACACACACACATACATTTTTTATTTTATTTAGGTAACCTCTGGGTGTAAACAAATTAAGAAACTTGGAATTTCTTTACAAAGGATTTGGTCTTATACGTAATCATATAATTTTACTCTTCAGATATGAGAAAGACGAACAAGGAGCAAACTGCACTGATATCGATGAATGTGAAAATGTTGCGAACTGCATTAATGGTGAATGTGTCAACTCTGTAGGAAGTTACGAATGTCAATGTCCAGACGGTTTTACACCTAACCCGACTGGAGTTGGATGTGTTGGTGAGTTCATATAGGTCATGGGTCATGGATCGCAAAAGAAGTTGAAATAATTATGGAAAGAAAATTCATGATCCAAACTCAACTGCAGTCAAACATTTTCTACTACTAAGATAACAAGTGCTTATTGCTACATAGTCAGTGTAAGAAGGAATCTAAACAGCGCTACGTGATATATTATACCTGCTGTTACATATGTATAGGAAATGACATGATATGTACAGTACTTTGATTCATTCCTATTATATAGAATTGAACGTTGCAACATAACATTTGATCTTATAAATATCTTATTTCCTCCTGCAATGTCAAAAGTCAGTAGCAGAGCAGGATCTCTAGATCAAAACTTAATTCTTCTATACAGATGTTCGCAAAGGAGATTGCTTCCTCAATGTCGAAGGCAATGATCCGGCACCTATCTGTTCTCATCCGATCGGAATCGGCGTGTCAAGAGCTGGATGCTGTTGTTCTTTCGGTCAGGGATGGGGAAATCCTTGCGAATTCTGTCCAGAAGAGAATACTACCGAGGTATTTTGAGCAGTTTTGATTGAAGTTATTTTTGGGCCCCCTAACCACAGGCATTATGCCAAGTGGGGGGTAACGGACCCCCAAATTGAGACGATACGGCAATTATGGAGCGAACTTATAGTAAGCTTATATCTATGTAACATTAACTACATCACAGAATCTTAACTGATAAAGCTTGCTAGCAAATGGATTATAAACACAGTATGGACCACTTGGGGGTCATTGGGCCCCAGATTAAGACCCCGATCTTGTGAACAGCTTCATCATGTTTTACGTGCTTCTATTTTTACATCCTTGCTTGACAAAATATTTTCTCTTTTCCAGTTTTTCACTCTTTGCCCTGGAGGAAACGGATTCAAACCGAATCCTATCACCGTCCTCCTGGAAGACATCGATGAATGCATGGAACTTCCGGGTCTCTGCCAAGGAGGAAAATGCATCAATGTATTTGGATCGTTTATCTGCGAATGTCCTGAAGGATATGCACTCAATGAAAAGAACAGAGTTTGTGAAGGTAATGCCTCTCTAGTGGTAATAGTGGTTTTTGTTTTTTACAGTAAGATCTTGATTGCCACAAAGTGGTTGATATCCATCCCTGGGTGTCTAGGGGGCAATCCAAGTATAATAATACCCCACAATCCCAAATATACAATCCCAGGATGCCCAGGGTAAAAAGAATTATTTACAATAAAGAAATTAGGTTGGTGCCCAGCTCCTGGGGGGAAGGCAAGCGTATTGCGCCCCCTACTGCCACACTCGTACGCTGGCAAAAGCATCATGTTTAAACTCTGTGTTGGAACACTACATTAGCTGTATCTCCAAACTGGAAATCACTCCATTTATAGGCATTAAGTAATTAGAGAGATGTGAGTAGTTAAAATATTGGAACTCCGTTAACACCAGCATGAATTTCATGGTCTGGGAACGGATTAATTCACTTTTCATTATTTCAAATGGGGAGAACTGATTCGGACTTTGAACAATTCAGAGTTCGTACGGCTTCCTGGGTCTGACTATGTACGGAGTATCTACTCATCACATAGTGAGATGAGGAATGTAAAAATAACTTGATTATTGCCGGTCCGCCAGTATCATTTGTTGAGCTTGTTCACTGTTATCGTCAATGGTGAAGGTTGCAGGACGTTGTTCTTCACTGGTGCATTCTGCTAGTAGGGTGGCCATTTTCCATCGAGTGAAAAAAACACTTGTATATATCGGACAAACAAATAAATCAGCTTATCGCGATCACGTATCACACAAGTCCGCACGTGAAGTGAAAATTGCTCCCAACTTAAACACAAGAGTGCGCTGTAGCATAAATTGACACTAATTTTTGACTCGCCCTCGTAATAATAAGATTGTGATTTTTTTGCTTGCTTGTAAGATCATTGTTTGAACAAGAAATGTATCTGATCTTGAGAAACTTATATAATTACAAATTACAATGACTTATTTATTCCTTTGTTGTACAGACGTTGATGAATGCACCGAAGATGCTGTATGTGGTCCAGGAACTTGCATGAATTCCGTGGGTGGTTTCAGTTGCTTGTGTCCGGAGGGTTACAAACCAATCAATAAGGGAAGAGTCTGCGAAGGTGAACTTTCAACTTTGACCGTGCACTCTGAACCCATAAAGTTCGCAAATTTCCAAACCTTTTTTCTCTTCTAGATAAAAGAATGTCGTTCTGTTACCGTGACTACAACGAGTCGTCCCTCCAGTGTTCGATCCAACTTCCGTTCAATGTCACTATGAAACTTTGTTGTTGCAGCGGAGAAATCGGAGCCGGATGGAATAACCCTTGTGAGGTAAGTAACCCCCTTTCTAACTCTTAAACCCCCATTATTTGAAGCAGGATGTCCGAAATACGGCTCGAAATGTAGATGTATGATGTCTCGAATGTAGACAGTTACATAAAATTAAAAATTTAGGGACATATCCCAAGCACGTAAGCAATTGTTTCAAGGATTGTGCGAAGGTTTTTATTTGTTTTTTACTTTTCAGTAATAATTGGAATCATTTGATATTTCAGGTTTGTCCGATTGTTAACACAGACGAATTTGAAAGGCTTTGCGGAGGACGAGAGTACACACCGAAAGATGGATTCTGTAAAAAGATACCAAAGTTATGTATGAATGGTGTCTGCATTGATCTCGATGGTGATTACAGATGTGAATGTAAGCTGGGCTTCAGATTCAACGAAGATCTGCTCATTTGTGAAGGTGGGTTCAGTCAACCGTTGCATCATATGAAGGAAAAGCAGAACTCGAAATAAATAGGATTTTTAAATGATATTGATAACTTTTTTCCAGATATTGATGAATGTGCTGTCAGAGATGATATTTGTCAAGAAAATGCTCAGTGTGTTAATCTTGATGGTTCGTTCCGATGCAGCTGTGAAGACGGATTCACAGAAAGAAATGAAGAATGTTATGGTAAGAAAATCAATTAGAATTTTAAGTAAAGTAAACTCCCAAATCATAACACTGATAAAAGGTCACTTCATGCGGATATATTGGTACATTGCATATGTTCACTGTAAGATGAAGTTATTCTAGTTCCTTGCCTTCAATTGCACTTGCACAGTCTGACTCCACATCTGTATAACTGATTATCAATTTAGTAGCTTATTATCAAAAGATGTTATTGTCAAAACCCAACTGCAGTTAAATATTTTCTACTGCTAAGATAACCAGTGCTTATTGCAACATAGTCAGTGTGAGAAGGGATCTAAACAGCGCTATGTGACATATTATATCCATGGTTACATGTGTATAGGAAATGATATGATATATACTTCGATCCATTCACATAATCTAGAATTGAACATTACATTGTATGGTGATAGTAACAAAGGGATAAGTTTATTCATCATGCTATTTTTTCTCTTCACAGACATTGATGAATGCGAGGAGGAAGGAGCTTGCAGCAATGGAAATTGTGACAACACAGAGGGAGGATTTATTTGTGATTGCAACCAAGGATTCCGACCTATCAACGGTGATGAAGCTTGCGAAGGTAATTGCTCTCTAGTGGTAATAGTGATCTGATTACTGAACGCTTGATAATGAGAATGTGCTGATTTCATTTGAGCTTCAATAAATTTTGAAAACTATTTTTAGACATTGATGAATGTGAACTGGAACCTTGCGGACATGGTACGTGTCAGAATATGATTGGAAGCTTCATCTGTGCTTGTGATAATGGATTCACATTGAGTGATAATGGAGATTGTGTTGGTAAGTATTTATTATTATAAAACTGTGACTCGAATTGTATTCAAGACAATTGTTTACAAGTAAGCTTATATCTATGTAACATTAACCACATCGCAGAGACTTAACCAATAGAACTTGCTAACAAACGGAATATAAACACAGTTTGCATTATTGACATCACCAATACCACACCTACAGTACAGTGCCTTAGTTCCTGAGACAAATGATACGAGTAAGCTTATATCTATATAACATTAACTACATCGCAGAGACTTAACTGATAAAACTTGCTTACAAAGGAATTATAAACACAGTTTGCATTACCAACATCACCAATATCACACCTACAGTACAGTACCTTAGTTCTTGGGACAATTGCTATGCTAGTTATTCATGTTTCAGCTTTCTTGAATGAATAAAATATATTTTTTTCTCAGATATCGACGAATGTGACCAAACTGGCGTTTGCCGCAGCGGAGAATGTGCAAACGAACCAGGAACTTTCTCGTGTATTTGTAACGACGGATACAAAGTATCTCCGGATGGAAGATCTTGCCTAGGTAAGTCTCGAGTCAATATCAGTCTCGAGTCAATATCAATCTCGAGTCAATATTAAACAAGAGAACCAATCTGAGAGTTCTAATGACTTATTTGATATGTTCAGTTAGTCATCCTCAGTAATTTATGTGGAGTGCATGTGCTCGGTAAGCTTCCCATATACATTTTTATAGTTCAATATTCCATCATGTTGGAAAGAAAGTATATGCTTATACCACCGAGAAACCTAGGCTTGAAGAACTTATCTCATATACACTAATGTTATATCAATTCACTAAAGCTCTGATTGGCTTAGCGCTCTGTTTTTAGGATAATGAGCAACTAGAATTGAATAACACTTTTGGTAATATATATTTAGTATTTTGTAATTTCATGCCCTACTGAATTCCATGTTATTTTCGAACCCTGTTTTATATATCAGTCAAGTTTGACATTTGAATTTTTTAAATTTCAGATTCAAATGAATGTGTTGAAACACCTGAGATCTGCAGCATTGGAACTTGTCAGAATATGGACGGCTCTTACAAATGTTATTGCCCGACTGGTTATTCAAGCGGTATTGAGGATTCCGAATGTGTCGGTAAGAAAGCTCTTCTGATCCAGACCCGTGGTCCCCAAATACCTGAACACAGCTCCCCTAATACCCCTCAATATATTGAACATGAATATATTGAACACAGTGTGACCTTGCTCAACCCTAGACTGCTAAACTTCTAAAAGTTAAGTTAAAGATAATCATGGGCAAAACATGCCCAAATTTGGGAAAATAATTTAACATAGTTACACTCAATACTTGGATTACAATTCTCACTTTCCATTCACACGGAAGGAAAAACATTTAAAAAAAAAGGTTCCATGTGATTTTATAATGAAGTATTTCGACTTTTTTCATAAGCTTCAATCGTAAAATCCAAAACATAGAAAATATTGCTTCATTGACACATTAGCTTCGATGAAAAGTATTAGAATCCCTGGAGATTCTTGCTGGGGGTGATCAGCTTGTAAGTGACCAGAAACTGCATAATTCTGGTGGGATAAATCTGAAAAATAATCACATCACATAATGCTATTCATGGGTAAAGTTCATTCAGAAAATCTAAGGGGAAATATGGGAGAGAGAAACCGCGCACTAACTATCATGGCGAGGGGCTGAGATGAAAAAATAAGCCAGTTGGTGAAAATCTCCCATGTTTAGCATTCTAGGTTCAATATAAATGGAAAATAAAAATCTCTTTTATTTCAGATGACAATGAATGCGACCTACTTGATGTCTGCAAGTTCGGCGAATGTTTCAATAATCCTGGAAGTTTCTATTGCACTTGTCCAACGCATTTTGTATTGAGCGCAAACAAGAAATTCTGCATTGGTAAGTGTCTTTAGTTGCTATTTTTGAGTTTTAGGTTATTAGTTTTGTGTATATGTATATATATGTGTATATGTGTATATGTGTATATCTGTATATCGGATATGTTTTTGGGTAGTGGGTACTGGAATAGTGCGTACTTCTGGGTAAGATATGAATTGAACCACACAAGTGTAAATCTTCTTGATTATATTGATATCCAACATAAACATTTAACATCGAGGTAAACTTCCTTCAACAATGATAATTATCTCCACAATCCAGAACAGTTAATCACTATTCAGTTTTGATACTCCATTCCACATTAATTTCCTTATCGCCATGTCTCAGCATTCTCTGAATTTACATAATGAAAAACTTCCTATTTTCCCAGATATGCGCCGTGGCACATGCTATAATGAATATGAAGCCGGTACATGCTCCCTCGGTCTGCCAAGTCTTGTCACTCGTGGTTCATGCTGCTGTAGATGCACCAACGCTGCCTGGGGTGAAAGCGAAAGTGATTGTGATGCTTGTCCAGCGGAGGGCACCGATGCTTTCAGTGACCTTTGCCCTGATGGATGTGGTTTTACACCAGATGGCGGTGGTAAGCTCCTTTTGATAATATCATAAGTAATATGTTATCCATACATTGAACATTTCATTTTATCTTAGACATCAACGAATGTCTTGTAAACGATCCATGCGAGAATGGAAGATGCAGAAACCTCGCAGGAGGATTCAAATGCGAATGCCGTGATGGATTTAAACTCGATGCCTCCAATGTTAGATGTGTTGGTGAGTACCTCAACTTTGTTCCGAGGTCCTCGACTGACTCGAGTTCCTCTACGTATACCAGGATATATGATATACACTGATACCCGCTTAAAGCAACCTAAAGTTCCTCAACTTTGCTCTGAGTTCCTCGACTGACTCGAGTTCCTCAGCATATATGCTATACACGAGTACAGGGGTGGGCAATTATGAGGGGCCACATGCGGAACAAAATATTGTGTTGGGCCGGGCCAATAGCCTGAACTCATTTCTGTATAACATTAATTTTATTTCTTTGTAAAAAGCGGTGAATTGCATTGTTTTGACAAGCTGTGACTGGTAACAGTAAATGTTATGACTATTAAACTATGAAAAAGTGAGATTGCCTTACGAGAAATGTCATTTATTCAATCTCATTTCCAAAAAACAATTTCTATTTAACCTTACGAGGGCCGGTCAACGTCAGCCAAAGGGGTGTATGTGGCTTGCGGGTTAGGTCTGCCCCAGTGCCTACTTATGCTGTATGCTCCACCATAATTCTTTATTACTTTGAACTCAGATGAGAATGAATGCGTGGAACGTGATTACCCATGTGGACCCGGTCTATGCACAAACAGAGACGGCGGATTTGAATGCAAATGCGATGAAGGTTATTACAATGGACCTGAAATGAAATGTCTTGGTGAGTTCATTATTATAGATGTTGATTTATCACTAAATTGATTCTTGATTGGGTCACCCCGGGTGTGGATCAGCTGTATTGAGCTGGAGCTGGATCTCACTGTTAGCTCCCTATTTTCAATGCCCCACAGTGAACCTTCGATATAATTGAATAATAGTGGGTGATACCTGTGGATAATAGTGGGTATTAAACTAATCCAACAATGTGATGTGAAAAATACCGCATTGAAAGCAATTTAATTAATTCTAGCTTCTGACTGACACTAAGATGCACTTTTTGTTCCTTTTCTCACCTCTTCCTCTCGAAGATATTTCTACTTACATAATGTATTTGAGTAACTATTAGTAAGAAAAATTAGTAGTAAACACTGTGCTACTGCTACCACTACCATGGTTCCACTGCGACTGAGAGCGATCATAGACGTAAACTAATCAGCACATGCAAATATAATTTGAAGTTGTATAAGGAAGAACATAAAGGATCTGATGACAAATATCATTGTAAAGTTTGTGACTTAATTGGCCCGTATTATAGAAAGTCGCGATAAGTAAAAGCTGTGCTTAGTTATTAGTTATCTAAAACGAGAGTTTCGTCTTGAAGAAGAGTGTATCGTAAACGATCGAGACAGCTATTGCTTGCTCGTTTACACGATTGCTCCCCTCAATACGAAATGGCGAATTATCACGGAATAATCCGAGAGTATTAGCTTAAAATGCTTTCTATAATACGACTAAGTCTCACTGCTCTTACTAGAGATATGAGGATTCATACGAAGGGAAAACCTTTCAAATATGATAAATCATTCATATATTTTAACATGAAGGACATAGGCTTATGGTCATGTACCTATTACCATCATACTGTGCTTGCAATGACTTCAGAATATTGAACCTCGACCTCTGACATTTAAACTTTACCATTTAGATACCGATGAATGCGCACAAAACTCAGATGCATGTGCTTTCAGATGTCACAACACTGAAGGTGGTTTCATTTGCGTTTGTCCCGAAGGATTCGAACTTAGGGAAGATGGAAAGACATGCAAAGGTAATGTTGATGATTATGAACTCCTCACGTAATGACCATGGTCTGTTCTAATGACAATGAAGCGAATTGGTTGAAGGACTTGGTTTGTTCGAGTGGAATGGAAAATATCTTTAAATATTGTTTATGGGAGTATGAAAAGTTACCAAGTATCAGTTTTATATGAATGAGCTGAATAATGAAATTCTAACCCTAATGTCTAATGGAAACATTATCTAATGGTCGTAAGTATGAGTGAGGACCAAAGACCCCTTTCAATGGAGGGTTAGGGAACATAGATATTCAGGAGAACATTGCAGAACGCTTTGTAACCAAATTTATAATTTTTAGATATCGATGAATGCACCGAGTCAGAACTGAATCGCTGCGAAGAGAAAGGAATGACATGCAAAAATCATATCGGTTACTTCGCTTGTCTTTGTCCGTCTGGTTTCAAGAGAATCGGTGTCTCGGACATTTGTGAAGGTGAGAAGGGGTACATGGGTTAAATATCCGGGGACCAGGGGGTTCTAGTCTCAACTAAGGGCTGTAATGTAGTGGAATATATATACGGTAATGGGTAAATGCTAGACATAGAGATCTCAAGAAGAGGTGGCCACACTTTGGCTCAATTTGTAGCCAGACATGTCTCTATAGTCAAATGTGTTTCAATATTTATCAAGATATATGCTATCCACTAGTATCCACTTAAGGCAGTACCGAGTTCCCTAACCGACTCGAGTTCCCCAATCGACTCGAGTTCCTTAACTGACTCGAGTTCTTTAACTGAATCGAGTTCTTTAACTGATTCGAGTTCTTTAACCGACTCGAGTTCCTCAACCGACTTGAGTTCCTCAACTGACTCGAGTTCCTCAACTAACTCGAGTTCCTCAAGTAATTTGTACAAATTTTTCTGTTACTGTTAATTTATACATTTTCTTTCTAGACATTGATGAATGTACAAGAACAGGTGTCTGTGCTGGAGGAGAATGTGTTAATCTTGAAGGAACTTATCAATGTAGATGCGATGAAGGATTTGAATACGATGAACAAGGAAGAAGATGTATTGGTGAGTTAAGATGGAAGATCTTGCAATAATAATATGACTTTCTGTGACGATGATTTCCTATCTTATCAATGCCTTATCTTATCAATACCTTATCTCTATCAGACTCTCGTCAAGGCCAGTGCTACTCTCAAGTCCATCAACGTACTTGCGAGATCACCGCAACAACCGGTATCATGGTCTCGAAGACCGAATGCTGCTGCAATAAACAGGCTGCTTGGGGAATGGATTGTGAATTGTGCCCACATGTTAGCTCAAGTAAGTAAACTGTGAATTATTTGGTGTCAATCAAGCAAGGATGCGGCTCAGCTCAATCCCTTGTCTCGTTGAGCGATGGTGGTGTAATGAGCCGTACACTATACTGCTGTGTGGAGCTTGCAGTCCCCTCCATTATATTTTTTCAAAACCTCTAAAGATGTTATTCGGGAGCTTGTGTAATGGTATTACTTATGGTCACTGACGGGATGATGATGATGGACCCAAGAGGTTACTATAACATCATTGAAGGTCACCATCATCGCTGCAGTGACCTTGAAATTTCCGGCATCATTTTGCATGATCCGACTTCGACCTGAGAGTAAAATAAACTTATTTCCATAACTCACACAGTCAATTTATTTTTACAGAGGAATTTGTGGTTATGTGCCCCCACGGCCCTGGATTCACCCCGAACGGAGAAGACATTGACGATTGCGTTGTTACCCCGGGACTCTGCGTCAACGGAACTTGCACAAACTTGCTCGGATCATTCAAATGTGTTTGCGATAGAGGTTTCATGCCAACACCCAACATGCAGCAATGTATCGGTAAGTACAGACTATCAATGATTAGTAAAGTGGGTGATAGCAACCCCTTGGGGGGGTGCTGAGGGGGTGGATGGTGGACATTGATTGAAATTATAAATTTATTGAATCAAAACATATGATATGATACTTTTGAAATTATATTTAACTGCAGATTTTATTCTATGTTACTCTACACCAGTGGTTCTCAACCTTATTTCCCAGCCCCCTTTTCTGATATTTGCTTGAGCCCGCACCCTAAATCTATGCTATACTGACCTTAGTGAGATTTTGCTAAGTTGAAAATATCAGTTTCAATATTCCGCAAACAGAACCTCGAGTCTCCCTATCACATATCTGTAATCTACTTCGTGGCTTGGTTAGCATTTTGCTACACTAAATCATTTCTCTACCAAGTATAGAGATTGATAAGCTAACAGCAGTAATTTCCTTTCTTGCCAAAGACAGGGATATTTATGTGAATGTAAACACCTAGTGCTCCATGATCTCTGTCCGCCACCTTTTTGTCAAGATATCTGACTCGATACTCGTACTTGAATTTACTCGAGTCAGATCCTCATCAAAATTTCTTATAATATTTTTACAAACTTATTTCAGACATTGACGAATGCAGTATGCCTAATGGATGCGCTGGTGGTTCAAGATGTCTTAATACAATCGGAGGATACAAATGTGTTTGCCCAACAGGATACCAGATCACAAATACAATGAGATGCGTTGGTAAGAAATTCTTAAATATATTTCTTCATTGCTATACAATTGAAGCTCGTTACCAGAGCTTGATAAAATCATTCAACATTATATTAAGAAAAGAAGATTGAATTGTAGAGGGATAATGGTGTATATGTGTATGATATTGGAAATATATATACACTGAACAACATGATACATAGTAACAAAATGACAGAAAATACTGTAAAAATCATATAAATATATATTTCATAAATCATTTAACATTAAAAATGATTTCTATATTTTAGACATGGATGAATGTGCAAGGAAGGAGCACGCATGTCAGTTCATTTGTATCAATACAGTCGGGAGTTATCACTGCGGATGTCCTCGAGGATTTGCTATGCATAGGGTAAGTGATATTATTGAATAAATATTATAAATTATTAATTTCTCAATCCTCTATCATCACCTTTCGCTACTTCATCACTGCTTAATAATATTAAAAAATCCAATAAAAATTCTTAAATATCAAGAATTAAATTTTTCCTTTTTCAGAACGAATCTTGCGTGGACAAGAACGAATGCGAAGGGGAACCAGACATATGTGGCCACAATGCTAAATGTGTCAATGATGTTGGTGGATATCATTGTCAGTGTGATCCTGGGTACGAAAAGAATGCAAAGGGAGATGGATGTGTTGGTATGTTGCTGCTCACACTCTGCACTTAAACACTCTGGAAATGTAGCATAATGTTCCTGAGTGTTATGAATGCTGGTAGTGTTGAAGTTGTGATAGGAATTGTCAGTTCATTATCAGGTACTCCTCACTTAACGACCCCTGTACTTACAACACCTATCACAACTTCAACACTACCAGCATTCATCTCACTCAGTAGCATTATGGTACTTATCTAGAGTGTTTAGTATTATTAATAATTTTCTACAAAGCAAGACTAAAATATTTAGATATATTTTAATTTTCTAATATGTTAACGATAGTTGTATTCTTCCGCACAAGAGTATATTCGGAGGTATATCATTGATAAATTTTGTCACTAATTGTCAGTTTTTTTTTTGTCATATTTATACGACTAAACGTCCCGCTTACGCCAAAATCAAGCTTTGAAGCTAATTTTTTGACTACTGTACTAAGGTCGCTCTGCTACAGAAACAGCATGTTGTACATTATAAAAATGTAACATTTTAATGATTCTATCTTCAGGTCTTCCATGTGATGCTCGTCCCGGAGTCTGTGGAGCTCAGATGTGCATGAATCTCGGTGACAACATCCGTTGCGTGCCTGGATGCAATCCGAATATGAGGAGGAGATTCCAAACCATGAGATGTTACGACATCCATGATTGTCGTGCTAATCCTTGCAGGATGGGAAGCAGATGTATGCCGAACAACGACGGACAATTTAGATGTACCTGTTCAAGGTATTTATTCAATATTTATCACAATCAATGTTCAGGTCCTATTTAAACATGAACTAAACCAATTTTCCTCCTACAGAGGATTCTCAATGATGGGATCCGGCTGTGGAGACATCAACGAATGCAGATTCCAGAACAATCCATGCTCGTACGGATGTCATAACACGTTCGGAAGTTTCAAGTGCGGATGTCCAAGAGGATTCTTCGGACTAGGAGGAGGGTGAGTGTCTTCTTCATCTTCTTCAATAGATGTTTGCTTGCATATTGTGAATATTCTGTAATAACACTAAGTACTACAGCTGATACATGCTGCTGTCTGCATGCTGATTAATTTTGCTGATTTTTTCGTCCAGTAAGGCTTTATGGGCTGCAGTTCATTGGCCTATGTGTCTATTA
>QXVX01003142.1:3771-89212 GCA_013436065.1 Halocynthia aurantium
GAAGTCCTAATTTTCCCGATGCATTATCATCCAAATTTGCCACCCCTACAAAATATGGACCGTCGAATACGTTGTACATAATATACATAAGACAATTTGAACTTCAGCGAATGTTTAATGTTACATAAGAGGTACCTGTTATTAGACTGCAGACAATGAGAGGAACAATCATCATCTTTAGCATTCGGAGGAGCATTTCTCCGGGAAACGCAAAGTATTCAATATCTAACTTGGATAAGTTAGCTTCTCTCATGGCGATTCCGAGCACCACTCCAAATATTACTCCTGCGATGGTAGCTAACAGCAGAGCATTTTCTTTTGTCCAGGTTTTGCAATCAGTCTTCTTGCAACAAACTATGCGCTGTGCCATGGCTTTTTTAGTAGGTCTATTCAAGAGTCACAACAAGAACTGGTAATATCAAAAACAAATACAAACAAAAAAGCTATACTGAACGGTTAAATTTTGGTAAACTAAAGACTGGAAACTTAAAATTAGACTAAACTGCTAGTAGGATCGTAGCTCTTTATTGCACACTTCGTCGCGCACTTGAATGACTGATTAATTTCACAGTTCAAAATACCTCGCCTTCGGCCAAGTTTAGATGATATAATATGTTGCATCATCATTACATGCCTTTTCGTGACATCTTATTAAGCGTTATTCTTACTCCAAGTTGTAAAATAGGAAATGAAGTCATATATCGTTGGCTATTCTCGTGATAAAACAAATTTCTTTCTCAAATATGTATTCAATATATCAGACGGTGGAAAATTTATAATAAAAAAGGCTGCTGCTGCTTCGCCCGACTGAATCCCTATTCGCTCTATTTCATATTCTACTGTTTGTCTGGTTTTTAAGAAGGTGATAAATCGCGCAAATTCAATAGGTGTTGTCATGTTAACAAAAAGATTTTCTTATGAGCATGAATTCATGTATGTGTTTACACAGTCGAGTTCGGGCGTGTGAAGTACCCTGTCGAAGCAAAAATATCATTATCTGAAAAGCATTTCCAAATGCTGAACTACTTAGCTATCGTCCCGAAAGACATCCGGGTCGCGCTTTGTTCAAAAATTATATTATTATATCGTGCGGATCGTTAGTTCTATAGACGATTATAAATGAACTTTTAATGATCCAATCACGCTGAAATTAGCACATATGAGACGTAATACATATTCAACATTCCCTGAAGAATTGGGAATGTTGGTTTATGTATTATGTCTCATATGTGCTAATTTTAGCGTGATTATATCATAAGAAGCTCATTTATAAAAGTTAATTGTATTTTGCCATCTAGCGGTTGGAAGTTTTTACTTCGCCGAACGGTTATAAATGATCCAACAGTGACATCTAGCGGATGAAAACTTTTACTTCACCTAACGCTTATAAATAATAAATACCAACCGCTAGATGTCAGTGTTGGATCATTTATAACTAGTAGGTGAAGTAAAAACTTTTAACCGCTAGATGGCAAAGTACAATCAGCGCGTTTAAAGTTTAACTACCGAGGTTGTTGGTGACTTAAAAAGGGGATAACGGCTCCCGATAGTTTGCTGTGCATATGAGGCTTATATGTATAGATTCGTTATCGAATCCTACATACATTGATGCGTCATATATAGTGGAACGGTAATTGGATCCTGAGTTATTAAGGGTTGTTCAACGGGAGGTAACTCGTTACGGCCGATTTGAAACAGGTATTCGAGTTTTGAAATAGATTTTTCAGGGTTAACGTAAATCAATCGACTCAATTTTTTCAGGGATTGTTGTTTCATATATTACCTCTCATATGTGCTAATTTTAGCGTGATTGGATCATTTAAAGTTCATTCATAAGCGTTTATGGATCAGTAACCCGATCAATACTAACTTCAATATACCGGCGACTAGAAACTCCGGCGGCTCACGTACCCCAGGTGTTGTGCGAGCTTCAGTGGCTGCTTACAGTGAAAGAGTGACTGGCATTCCTGTCTAGTATTTTGTGAACTGAGGATTCATTTGAAAATGGCAACACGAGGACCTAGTTATGGGCTCAGCAGAGAAGTGAAAATGAGGGTAGGGTCTTGTTATAGGCTTAACTGGATTTTGGTTATGCTAGATAAATACTACTGTCAAAAGTAGGCTGATATTGGGTAATTTCTGTGCATCTGGTACAGAGACTGCTGAAACCAGATTACCAAATGCTCACCTAACCAAACAGGACTATTTTTTCAGAGGCTTCAAACTTGTACACTTACATATGCCTTATATTGTAGCATTCAAGTCACGATTTTTTTCCATACATGCTTATTTGTATATTAAATTAGTTTATTTTAAATCAAACTTGATGCTATTTTTCAGCTGAAATCAAAGTATGATCCTGCCAAAGAACAAGAGTTAAGAGATTGGATTTCAGAATGCACTGGCCTCACGCTCCCTTCTGATCTTTGCTTTTCAGAGTGTCTTAAAGATGGAATTGTACTCTGCGCGTAAGTTATTGTATTTGCCGCTGCTGCTTATGCTATTATATTCAATGCTCAAAACTGATAGATATCCTTATGATCAAAATATAATTCCTTTTCAAAAATAAACAAATTATCCATCTCATTTTTTTCTTCTAGAAAATCATTGTTGAGAATCTGTAAATTCTCTATGTCAATATTGTATTTAAGGCTGATACTAATTATAGCTTGTGTGAAGAATAGATTGAACAAGTTTTCAACATAATGGGTTAATATCGAACAAAACTTCAGTTCATTCTTTTACCAGGTTAATTGAATGCTTGGAGCCTGGAGTGTTGGGCAAGAAATTACCTCACACAAAGATGCTCAATCCATTCCGTTGCGTGAGTATTTTATAATAGGTGATATTTTGGAAATCCGTGCGTTACTGAATACAATATCTTGCTGGCATAACCTATTGTATTCAGGAATTATTGGTATATGCTTGTCATGGTATTTTTTTTCCTTCCTTTGTACAATAGTGTTTTCCGATGCATAGACTTTTTAATTTTAGTGAACCGGCAATGTTGCCTGGATATTCCCTTGGTTACACAGTAGTACTATTTTTACCTAAAGGTTGGTCTGTTTAAGACCGCTTTATTAGTGACTCCTTTTTTTCACACCAGTCAACTCTCATTAGTATTGACTTTCATCAATCGTTTTACATCTTCGCTTACAATTTTTTTTTATGACAAATGACAAATATATCCTTCAAGTAGTTTTATATCTGCATATAATATAAGCATTTGCTAATCATTTATGTGCCGATTGATATTGCATATATATATACATTTATGTTACAGATGGAAAACATTGAAGCATTTTTAAAAGCATCAGCCAAGTTCGGAGTCGCAACTCCTTCATTATTTCAGACAGCCGATTTGTACGATGAGAGCAACATGTCACAGGTATGTCAACTCACTCGCGAGTTATCTCCATAAACTAAACAAGTTATTCTTCAAATTTCCAAGTATTCATCTAACGGCAGTCTGGTTCTGTGTGATGACTGTAATGTGTATACTTGTGCTCTGTTTAATGGATTGTTGGGATTCTTCTTAGTTTCATAGCAACAACCAAGTTCCAGAGCCTGGTTATTTCATTTCCAATTTGCCAGTAGTTACCTTTTTCCATTTTGTCTCCAGTTAAGACTTATCCCTGCTGTAGTCACAGTTTAACTCTTCTCTATGTTAGTCGGTGCGATTAATTCTGTCGGTGTCTTGTTACCTAGATAATTGTGATTGAGTTGCTACTTAATACATGAAAGCTGTAACGATGTGAACCGGAAGGGAGTTTGTCTGTTTATAAGACTTTCCTTTTAGTATACCAGACAATGGAAGGGTCTNTGATATTTTGGAAATCCTTTGTACAATAGTGTTTTCCGATGCATAGACTTTTCAATTTTAGTGAACCGGCAATGTTGCCTGGATATTCCCTTGGTTACACAGTAGTACTATTTTTACCTAAAGGATGGTCTGTTTAAGACCGCTGTATTAGTGACTCCTTTTTTTCACACCAGTCAACTCTCATTAGTATTGACTTTCATCAATCGTTTTACATCTTCTCTTACAATTTTTTTTTGTGACAAATGACAAATATATCCTTCAAAGTAGTTTTATATCTGCATATAATATAAGCATTTGCTAATCATTTATGTGCCGNATGTGTGTATAAGAAGTATAAATATTTGTGAAATTTGAAGTCCAAACTTTAAAGACATGAAGCTCAATTCCGCAGTCATTTTAACAGGATCAGCAAACACAGGTGGGCTCAAGTTGGTCTTTTGAGTTGTAACTCGTATTAGTAATGTCACATTTTATTGTCAGCCATGATTTTTTAATCATTTCTTTGCCACCTCTCCAGCATGCTTCAATGAATGGATGAAATGAATCCTCCTCGCCAAAAAATATTCATGGAACCGCTGTCACGCTATGCATCAATAGTTTTTGCGGGATGAGAAATCGTGAGAATTTAAGCAGATCTAAAAGTGAAAGATGGATAGATGGACGGACGGAGAGACCGCGAGTAATTATATGATGATGATAATAATAATGAATGGAAAATCGGAAGATAGCACATATGTTTATGACCAATACCTGTTCACTTATGTCAAATGCCTTATGTTATTTTTAAAAAGGATTCAGTAAAGTTGAGAGTTTTAAAATTTTACTTCAAGTCAAAAATCTCTTGATTCTTACGTAAGACTTCGAAACTTCGGCATCTCATTACATTTTTATTTTAGCTATTATACTACATATGCATAGCTCTATACTACCTGTACATAACAATAATGATATGTTGGCGATGACATAGATCCGACTGAGGTCGTTCCATTTGTGGCCGAGACCCAATTCTTATGTCTTCTGTATCATGGAAAGCATGAATTGCAGTACATCCTCAGTGCAAGCAGGTGAAGGAGATGTTGAAATTGCAGAATCTATATATATTCAAGGAATAAAGCGGGCCTTGAGTATTGACCAGTTGATTCAAGACATTAAAAGAGTCGCTGTTGAAAAAGAAAAGGAACTTGACGAAGCAGAAGCAAGGCTGAAGGAAAGAGAGAAGAATGGATATAATCTACTGCAGGATGTTGACCCAGAAGATTTACTCCCATATGATTTTAAGCAGAAAGCATCCTCAAGGATGTGGATCAAAGACATCTTTTTGGAGGAAGAAGAGTTTATGGATGATAGCAGCGATAGTGAGGTTACGCAAGAGGAATACAGAGATATGTTGCGGCTTCATGTGCGGAAGAAAAAATCTAGAGCCGAGCTGGAAGCCAATTCCATGCTTTCACGTTACATGTATTACAGTTCAGACTTTGTGACAGGTGACGACAAGTGGTCTGCACATTGTAAATCCTTTAAGAATTTAAAAAAGAAAAAGAGGACAAAAAATAATGAAAAAATTAAGTCCAAAAAATATCATGAAAAATCTCTCGGAAATTATAAAAAGAAGGGTAGGGAGGAAGGTAACAAAGACGGCAATGATAGCGATAATGGCGTAGATTCATACTCTTCTTTACCTACAGCTCAGTTCTCGTCACTCAATCCTAGAAACTCTGGGACCAACGGACAGAATCAATCAACGCAAGCAAAAAAGAAAAAGCAAGCAACAGTGGATAACATCCGTAAACGGATTTGGAAATTCATTGCTAAGAAAGAGATTCCCAAAGCATACCGGTTAAAATCCCAAATTCGAAGCAACAACGTTACGCAGGTCAAAAAAATATCGAGGGAATGCATGAGAAGACAGCGTGCCTCTGCCGCTATTTCCGTCAAGTTTTCAAAGGATAAGATTGGCAAAGCGAGGCGAATTACAAGAGAGATGCAGCTGTTCTGGAAAAGGTACAGTAAGGTTGAAAAAGTTCACAGAAAAAAGGCAAAGAAGCATGCTCTCGAGCAAATTCGTCTGGATGAAGAGCTGAGGGAGGCAAAGAGACAGCAACGTAAATTAAATTTTTTAATTTCCCAAACAGAACTGTTCGCTCATTTCATTAGCAAAAAGCTGAACAAGCAAAGCGTAGATGTTGACGAGGACGCGGGGGTCAAATCGATTCTGCGGAACATTGAAAAAGACTACGTCAACTCAGACAGCTTACATGTTTCTGTAAGTGAAAACATTCAAGAAGAGAATGAGGTGGATGATCATGATGGAAGTTATTACTGCGATAAGGCAATGAAAAATGTGAAAAGAGCATTGGAGATGCAGAACGATTTGACTACATCGTTTGAAACTACGAACGAGGAGAAGGATACGTCATTCATGGATTCTTATAGTCTCATGAATCCCAGCATAAGTACAAATGAGGAAGTTGATCAGCCTTCCCTATTCCAAGGTATCCTGAAGTCGTACCAGGTGAAAGGTATGAATTGGCTGATAAACCTTTACGAACAAGGAATTAACGGAATTCTTGCTGATGAGATGGGACTAGGCAAAACTGTTCAAACAATTGCCTTTCTGGGACACCTTGCGGAAAAAATTAACATTTGGGGGCCGTTTTTAGTTGTGGCTCCAGCTTCGACTCTTAATAATTGGCACCAAGAGTTTTCGCGTTTCTTCCCTGACTTTAAAGTCTTACCTTATTGGGGAAACACAAGCGACAGAAAAGTACTGAGAAAATTCTGGAATCAGAAAGTTTCTCCACATTCTGAACGGCTTTCTGCTCCATTTCACATTTTGATCACGAGCTATCAGCTGGTTATTTCTGACGTACGCTATTTCCAAAGAATCAAGTGGCAGTACATGATCCTCGACGAAGCCCAGGCACTTAAAAGCAGCTCTAGCGTCCGTTGGAAAATACTGTTGGATTTCAAATGTAGGAATAGGCTCTTGCTCACTGGCACACCAATTCAAAACACAATGGCTGAATTGTGGGCTTTGTTGCACTTCATCATGCCATCTTTGTTCGATAGCCATGAAGAATTCAACGAGTGGTTTTCAAAAGACATTGAAAACCATATTGAAAATAAGGTCAACATAGATGAAAAGCAACTGTCGCGACTGCACATGATCCTTAAACCGTTCATGCTCAGAAGATTAAAAAGAAATGTGGAAAACGAACTCTCGGAAAAGATAGAAATCAGAGTTCACTGCAGTCTCACTCCAAGACAGAGTGCTCTTTACGTAGGTATAAAGAAGAAATTAAAACTTGACGATCTGTTCAGATCAACTGGTTCTACAATAGTTAGTTGCAGTAGCAGCACAACGCTCATGAATATTGTCATGCAGTTTCGTAAAGTGTGCAATCATCCAGACTTGTTCGAACGAAGAGAAGTCATCTCTCCTACCCAGGTGACCCTTCCGACTTATTTGTTACCTCGTTTGTTGTATCGAGATGGCATTTTGTGTCGAATAAACCCTGGGAAAAGGAAGCTTCTGTACAATGACCTTAACATTCATCATCCATGCAATGTACATCAAGACTTAGTTCAAGATAGCACAATAAAGACATTTTCTTTCCTGCGAATATTAGGACTAAACGTGGATGAATATTGGTATGTCATGATACGTGATGTTTGGTTTCAGTGGTTAGTAATTGACACCATAGAGACATGTAAGCGAATGCATTACTTCAGTAGGATGTTCAAAACTCATTTGATTTCTAATTTTTTTGATGCCAAAGATGTTCCAGTTAGCAATGTTGATTTTTTGCCAACTACTAGTCATAAGCAAACATCAATGACAAAGCATTCCAGCCCTTGTAATTCCTCAACACCAGATAGAACTGACACTCTGCTTGTAGTACATATGAATTCAAACTTGTCTGCATTTAACTTTCATTCACCATTTCGTAAACTATTATTCACGCAAGATGCAAGCACTTTTTACAAACACGGTACCCAAATGATTTTTTTGCAAACAAGGCAAGACGATTCGCTTACTGAAAAGCAGTTACACAGTGCCGGTAAACAAAAGAAATGGAACATATCTTCAGAATTAATACAGTGTTCCATACCCAGATCATTTCAGCAGTTTTATCGTTCTCCTATCTTCGCGAAACCCTGCAAAATATACTGTTGCGATCGTACTGCCTTCAATGAACTCAACAACGGTTTGGATTTTGGTGGCAATACAAAAAACCTTCTGTATGGACCAAACTGTGTAAACGATTCTTTTTCACTTGCACCAAATCCCCTGCAGAGTTTGTTTTCTAAAGAAAGGGTGACTGGCAAAGGTTTGACTTCTTTTTCTCCCCCTAATGGTTGGTCCAACATTGAGATCCCATCAAAAGATTATTTGATTACTGACAGCGGGAAAATGTATGCACTCGATGTTCTTCTAAGGAGGTTAAAACAGGACGGGCATCGAGTATTAATCTATTCACAGATGACGAAAATGATAGATCTTCTGGAAGAATACATGTGGTATCGACAACATACGTACATGCGATTGGACGGCTCATCCAGAATATCCGAACGCAGAGACATGGTAGCCAATTTTCAGACGAGGGATGACATCTTTGTTTTTTTGCTCAGCACTCGTGCCGGCGGGCTGGGAATCAACTTGACTGCAGCGGACACAGTCATATTTTACGACAGTGATTGGAACCCCACTGTGGACCAACAAGCGATGGATCGAGCGCATAGGTTGGGACAGACAAAACAGGTGACAGTTTACAGGCTCGTATGTGAAGGGACAGTCGACGAACGTATCCTTCAGAGGGCGGAAGAGAAAAGTGTCATACAAAGGATGGTTATAGCCGGAGGAAACTTTCGTCCAGACACTCTGAAACCAAAGGAGGTCATGTCATTGCTCTTAGATGATAAACAGCTTGCGAACAGGCTAAAAATGAAAAAAGAAGAAAATAGGGGAGAGGGTTTACCTTACAAAGGCAAGAAAAGAGGCAGAAAGACTAACGCAGAGAGAGAAGCAGATAAGCAGAAGCGGTCAACAAAGCTGCCAGAACAAGGATTGTCTTCAGAGCATGTGACCATTACTCATACTGCTGCCAACACTCCCACTTCGTCAAAGTCGACACCAGGCGATAACCAGGGGAAATCGTTAAGCACCTCTTCGCCAACTGACTTAGACACCTTGGAAGCATACTTCGATTCAGCACAATCGAGTCCTGTCAGCGAGATGTCTGGATGCAGCGACATACGTTGCCTCGATGAAGATCAACTAATCGTGGTTGATGACACATCTCCACCTGCTCTTGTTCCAACCGAAATTTTGAGGGGGAAACGTGGCACAGGAAGAGGTAGAGGAAGACCTCGTATTCGACCACTCATGCCTGAAGTGCAAAAGCGCTCTTATGTTCGTGCATCTACAACTATTGCACGAGGCAAATGCAGAGGGATTCGCAGGGGACGGAAAGTAATAACTGGTCGTGCAGCAGCAATGGCAGGTAAGATCATTATAAATTTTTATCTTAATGTACTGTCTTGCAATCTTAGCCAAGTGTTATTTTGGTGATTTTTCTATAGGTGCGAGAGCAGGAGCTGCTGCTGCTTCAGCTGCGGCATATGCAGCGTATGGCTTCAAGCCCGCAAATACAATTCCTAATTCAGATCATACAGTTTTTAACAGCAACACAACCACGTAGTCACAGATGAACAAGCTTGTTTAATATACCTCAGTTTCTGCTATTAGTTCTTTGATGTGTTTACCTGTCAATTCGGACTACATTCGATAATCAATTCACCATAAATTTCCACTTTTATTATTTTCTATTGTGCTATTACTCTTCTAACTTCTCCGCCCTGGATCCCATGAATAAACTTAAACATACAAACACCATCCGCAGTCACAAAGTTAACAATTTCAACATGACATTTCGTAACGAGTAGTTAGTCTCGTTTGAATGAAGTTAACATGCAGCAGTTGCAATTGAAGTACAGTAGTTTCTAATTTTTTGTGATCCAAATTGACTGACCGGCTTTGACACACCACAGAGTATTGAGAGCATGAAAGATTTCACATGCTGAAATGTTTCTGTCGCTTTTTATTTTTTTCCCTTAAATTAAGTACTTTTCTACAAGTAGAAGAAGTACAATGAAATTCAAAAATACTTTTGGTACAAGCCAATAAAAGCTAACAGCATCCTGGCGAATATTGTATTTATTATGCATGGTTAGCCAAGTGTAATAGGAGATAGGCAAACAGAGAGTTGAAATAATTCATGTGTAAGCATGTCTGTACATGTTCTGTATGTTGACAATATATTTATTCAATATCCATATCCTCAAACAAAATATGTGAGATGAATTACCCTGCCTGAAACTTGCTTTGAGTTAATGTAGTTGGTAGAAGAAGTGATCTGGTAAAGATATGAGGTTTAAATATTGATTTTGAATATTGTATTAGTAAAACATGCAGCATTTGCCAAGGTTGAGTAATATAGATAAAGTATTGCTTGCTTCATGTTCTTTTTAATATGTTTGCCCAGTACTTTATTTTTGAAAACTAGACTAATATTTAGATTACTGGGATGTGCAGATTGTAGGTAGTCTGTACGAGTCGGTGTGCAACGTTCACATAGCAATTTCAACTGTTCAACGTCACAAGAACTATCTGTCATTACCTAAAGTAAATATGTGGTAATTCATTAATAAATATGTGTATGTATTTATGGTCAATACTAACAACTACTAGAAATGTAATCAACATACTTTATGGGCTATGAGGCGATAATTTTTTCCTCCTATGCCTTCAAATATGCAAAACGCTGTCGTAAATCAAAATTCGAACAATGATTTCTATTTGGTATTGTAATTGTTTTTGGTTGTTGCTTCTTGGGAGATGAAAGCTATATGTACACGTAAGCATGTATGTGATCTTTGGTATGTACAGTGTATTTAATCTTTGCATTGTCTTAGCAAAAGAATAAGCATAAGAATAAGTACTCGACTACAATGGCTCCAACAAAGAGAAAGGTGTATGTTATTGGAGTTGGGATGACGAAGGTAAGAACTGGTAATTCAATTCTAGGTTTACAGAATTTATTTAACAATCATTCACAATTCTCAGTTTGAAAAACCCGGAAGGCGAAAGAACTTTGATTACCCACAGATGGCTGAGGAAGCATGCAAGAAAGCTCTCGCAGATGCTGGAATCAGCTTCAAGGAGATTCAGCAAGCTGCTGTTGGATTTGTCTATGGTGATTCCACCTCTGGACAAAGGGCTGTTTATCCATTGGGCATGACAGGGATTCCTATCTATAATGTAACTTTCCATGTACCGGTAACTAATTATTTATTTAACATAGTCCATGTATGCATGTGCTATTTTCATTAAGGTAAATAATAATTGTGCAACTGGATCAACTGCTCTTCTTATGGCAAAACAATTTATTGAAGGTGGACTTGCTGAATGTTCCATGGCTTTGGGATTTGAAAAAATGAAACCTGGATCTTTAACTGGCCAGGTACAGAAATGATTGGTTAGATACTGCTGAGTGGTTTCGTTTAAAAATATGCTGTCTTTCAGTGGCATGATCGTACTAGTCCAATGGACCGCCACGCAGCTGTTATGGAAAGCATACGACCAAGAGCTGAGGGACCTTACAATCCACAAAAGTTTGGAAATGCTGGTTTAGAGCATATGGATAAATATGGTAAGCTAATCATTGAAGATTTATTACATGAAAAACTTCATAATACTGAAGCTACAGAAGATGTAAAGAAATTTCAATATAATATGGTATTGCGAATTAAGAAAATAAATTCCTTCAAAGGTACAAAGCCAATTCATTTTGCCAAAATTGCCTGGAAAAATCACAAGCATTCTGTCAATAATCCATACTCACAGTTCCAGAAAGAATATAGTATGGAGGAAATTCAGAAATCCAAAAAGATCTATGAATTTTTAACTTTATTGCAGTGCTGGTATGAAAATAAATCAGTAATATTGTTAACATAATCCTGTTTAAAACTTGAAATTAAGTTCTTTTCAGCCCAACATCCGATGGCAGCGGTTGTGCAATTCTTGGTAGTGAAGATTTTGTTAACAAGCATGGATTGGAACATCAGGCTGTGGAAATTGTTGGCATGACAATGGCGACAGATTTACCGAGTACTTTCGAAGAAAGGAGTTTCATGAAAGTGAGCATACTGTTTGTGTACAATTCAATGCTAATGTATAATATTTCATTAATTAAGTGGGTTATCAAGTTTTGATATATTCAGCTTGTAGGATATGACATGACTCGACATGCTGTAGAGAACCTGTATAAGGAAACTGGCATTAAACCTGCAGACGTTGATGTTATTGAACTTCATGACTGCTTTTCAGCGAATGAACTTATCACATATGAAGCTCTGGGACTTTGTCCTGAAGGTGGAGGCAATTTTAAGTCGCTCAAATCTAGTGAATATGCAAAACAATAGGATGGATACAAAAATTCTCTATTGCAGGTGGTGCCGGGGACTTTATTGACAAGGGTGATAATACTTATGGAGGGCGCTATGTTATCAATCCAAGTGGAGGTCTGATTTCAAAGGGTCATCCTCTTGGTGCTACAGGTATATGCATACTCTGGTTCAATTATTTAGTTATACCGGTGATTCTGATAATAACTAATATTACCATAAAAATTAAAAAAATAGGATTAGCACAGTGTGCTGAATTATGTTGGCAGTTACGTGGCGAAGCAGCGAATAGACAAGTACCAGGTGCAAAATTGGCACTACAACATAACCTTGGACTTGGGGGAGCTGTGGTAGTTGGAATATATCGTTTGGGATTCCCTGATGCAAGAGCTAAATGGCTTGAACAGTAAGTATGTGATACAAATGGTAAGTATGTGATGTTATATCAGCGATGGCTCGCCCATAAAGGCTGCAGAGGTGCAGCTCCACCAGACACTCACTGCCAGGTGTGTGTCTCCGTCAACCTCACACTAGAATAATATTCTCCTTTTTACAGAAAACGTAATCGCTTGTTAGCGAGGAATATATCTACAGACACTTCACCAGCGGCAACATTCAAAACCACTCCCTTGTTCGAAGATATGAGGAAAGTGATTGAAAAGGTAACAATGCAATATATATAGAAATTAATCTCGAATTCTACTGATTTTCCTATATTTATTAGGAAGGTGCATCATATGTGAAAAAGATCAATGGAATAATAGGTTTTAAAGTGGAAGGACCAAATAGCAAGGAAGTGATATGGGCAATAGATGCTAAAAATGGCAATGGATCACTTGAACTAAATTCTGGAAGTAAATCATCTAATGTAATCTTGCCTATTTAATGCATGACCGTTATAAACATTGTATCATGTTAACAGAAAAATGCGACTGTTATTTCTCAATGAAAGACGAAGATCTATTTGATTTGATGAAAGGAAAGTTGGATGGAAATAAGGTAATATTTATTAGCAAGATAGTTTATTATTTATTATTACATTTCATTACCTCTTAGGCATTCTTCAGCGGTAAACTGAAGATTTCTGGAAATATGAGCCTTGCTATGAAACTAGATAGTGTTCTGCTTGCCAAACCTAAGCTATAACCATTGAATGGCAAATATATTTTTGATGAAGCCAGCACTATGCAATAAATATTCTTCGCAACAGCAACATTGATTGTTTTTGTGCGAAATGTAATAAATATCAGGTGCATATAATGATGTGAAATGATTCCTAAATAATAAAAATTATATTCTACCCTCTGTACAGTATATGTTAAAATATGAATCCATAGAAACAGATAGGAAAAACTTTTCATTTTTCAGACATTTTCAGTTTTTAAGAGCATACTGTGGGAATGGGTTGCTTCGTATTATATCCCTGGATCAAAGGTTCGTGGTGGTAAATAACAAAGTACCACTGGGTGTTAAATGTTACCCAAGAACAGGTGATAATGATCAAAATTACGCACTATAATTTCTTTTAAATACTCCGACGCAGTATATGGCCCACCAAGTAAATTTTCGAATTGTACAGGGAGCACAACTAGTACACAAAAAACCCGCAAGGGGTCGTGCGACGAGTATAAGGGGTCGTGAAGAGTACATCAATTTCAAAATGGATTTTTACGGGGTTAACCTAAATCAATTGACCCAATTGTTTCAGGGAATATTAGTTTATGTATTATGTCTCAGATGTGCTAATTTTAGCGTGATTGCACCAATAGAAGTTCATTTATAAGCGTCGATTGTACTTTGCCATCTAGCGGTTAGAAGTTTTTACTTCAAAGGTAATAAATGATCCAACAGTGACATCTAGCGGTTGTGAATTTTTACATACTTCACCTAACGCTTATGAATAAACTGAGGTGAAGTGAAAAATTTCAACCGCTAGATGTCACTGTTATATTATTTATTATAACCTTTCATTTAAGTAAAAACTTCCAACCGCTAGATGGTAAAGTACAATCAACGTATAAATAAACTTAATGATCCAGAAACACCGGCGGCTCACGTACCCTAGAATCCTAGATAATAATTCAGTAGGGGTTAGGGTCGCTAGCAAAAAAAGTTTAGGAAGCCCTGCTCTACAGTACTGTACTGTATTTTCCTGTGACTGGTAGGCAACCATTAACATGAAATTTCACCCACGAGTGGGCAAGAAAGCGTTCAAACAACTTTTCGCATTGTCATCTTTAACGAACCAACGAAAAATTCTTTTAAGAAGCAGCGTTTAAAACAGCAGCATGACAGAAGCAATGCAGTCAGTGTGTTCATAGCGATGGTCGCAGCAACTTGTACACATTTTGCAATAAATTAAGAAAAGCATTATTATCATATGAGACTATATATATTATAACTATTCTTTATTGATTACAGCATTTTCTAGTCATTATATTTACGAGTTTTCAGCAATTGCAATCAACTATTATGGCACAACCAAGGAGAAAGGTGTATGTGATTGGCGTTGGAATGACGAAGGTATTTTTTGCTATTCTTATAATTTCCCGTGATTTGGTGAATTCCCTACCCTTCAGACTTGCATATATCTTCTTGGTATATGTATTTTAGTGTGTGTCGTGTGTCAGTAGTCTCGGTATTGCAAGCACAGAGTTTTATAGGAATGCTCATGGTTTTGTACAATATTATTCTGGTAGCCGCAGACGTGATCTAATAGTTTCATTTGTATTTTGTTCTGTAGTTTGAAAAGCCCGGACGAAGAGATGATTTTGATTATCCTCAGATGGCCAAAGAATCTTGCACCAAAGCCTTGGCGGATGCAAAAATTAATTACAACGAAGTTGAACAAGTTGCAGTCGGTTTTTGCTATGGTGATTCAACATGTGGACAAAGAGCTGTCTATCAAATTGGTATGACAGGAATACCAGTCTACAATGTATGTATAGTATGCTGAAATCTTGCAAAGCTGAATACTTAGCATTTTTGCAGCATTGTTAACAATACATTATATTTATTAAGGTCAATAATGCATGTGCTACTGGTTCATCAGCTCTTTTCATGGCCAAGCAATTTGTTGAGGGTGGATTGGCTGAATGTTGTATGGCTCTCGGATTCGAAAAAATGGAACGAGGATCTCTCAGTTCAAAAGTAGATATTGTCATTTATGCATTGCTAAATTTCCGAAGCATTACTTGTGTAGTGATTTGTCCAGATATTTCTAAAATAATATTTATTGAAAAGTGAAACAAATCATGTATACTCTTTCATCTCAGAAATTTAGATTTATTTGTTTAATCGTGGTTTCCAATAAGTAAGTGGGTAATGACTATGTGCGTTATGATGATAGAACTTACAAATTAGCAATTACAGTATTCCCTGATAAGAGTACTCCCTGTTTCTCAGTCTCCCTGTATTTTTAAATATTTATAATACTAGTACAATGATACACATGATTTTCAGTGGACTGACCGCACAAACCCCATGGATAAGCACCTAGAGGTAATGTTGTCAGTGAAAGATTTGGCTGCAGCTCCTATCACTCCTCAAATGTTTGGAAATGCTGGTCTGGAACATATGCAAAAATATGGTAATTTTATTTGAATCTGCTATGAGGACTTATTCATTTTGCCTTGTTTCAAAGATTTTAATCATCATAGCATCATATTATTTTGCAGTTCGGCTAATTATTGCTCAACATGTGTGTTGAAATCTTAATGCTTTACTGCATTTCCTCGCATTATATCTCCCACATTGTTGTCACAGTCACAGAATAGTAACCTCTGGGCATCTCACACTATATTGTCAGTATATCCTTGTTTGAGCTAAATGAACTTTGTACTAAGCATACAATACAAGCTATTTTATGATACTGCAGCAAGGCCAGGAATGGAGGCAAGAGTTATATGTGTTGACTCATGCGCTGTGTTATAGGTAATCAAAACATGATGTTTGGATAGCATCAAGGTTCTTCAGGTCATTGGGTGAAATAGTACATACATTCTATAATGAGTATTTCATTTCAGGAACAAAGCCGATACATTTTGCCAAGATTGCTTGGAAGAATCATAAACATTCCACCAATAACCCATATTCTCAGTTTCAAACCGAGTACAGTATGGAGCAAATCCTCAATTCCAGAAAGGTGTATGAGTATCTCGGAATGCTTCAATGTTGGTATGTTGCATCACAAGCTTATGGTTGAAATGCATTTATACAGGGATGGTCATAAATTAGAATGTCTAAATCCCAACCCGATATTTTTATTCAAGCCCCACTTCTGACGGCAGTGCTTGCGCCATCATAGCGAGCGAAGATTTTGTACGTAAGCATGGCTTAGAACATCAGGCTGTTGAAATTGTCGGACAGACAATGGCAACTGATCTACCAAGCACATTCGAGGAAAAAAGCTGCATGAAAGTATGTCTATATATGCTAAAAAAGTATTTTATAAAGTATAACTAAAAACAAAACACTGCTGTGACAGATGGTCGGCTATGACATGACAAAACGAGGCGCCGACAATTTGTATAAGCAAACTGGCATCAGGCCTTCAGATGTAGATGTTATTGAGCTGCATGACTGTTTCTCAGCTAATGAACTAATTACGTATGAAGCTCTTGGGCTATGTCCAGAAGGTAACTTAGATATTGATTTACAAACAGTGGGCAGCATGAATTCTCCAATATAGAAAAATGATTATTTTGTTTTGTATAGGTGGTGCCGGTGACTTTATTGACAAGGGTGACAATACATATGGAGGACGCTATGTAATCAATCCCAGCGGAGGTCTGATTTCAAAGGGTCATCCTCTTGGTGCTACAGGTAACGAATAATATTAGTATGGTTCTAAAGAGTGGTCTGTTATAATTATAAAGTCTCTATGCTGAGGTGGTTAGATATGTATATATATGTAAAAAACTGGCAGCTACTCAACTCATTCATCTTTAAACATTTTGTTTGAATGGGCTACATGTAACCAATTGTAAAGAGGAAGGAAATAATAATATGAAAGACATATTACCAATAAACGATTGTGTTATCCGAAATATCGAATGTTTTCATTGATTGTAATTTTTCACTTCCTCAGATTGTTTTGTAAAACTTTTAATATAGGATTAGCACAGTGTGCTGAACTATGTTGGCAGTTACGTGGTGAGGCTGGCAAAAGACAAGTACCTGGTGCAAAATTGGCACTTCAGCATAACCTTGGTCTTGGGGGAGCTGTGGTTATGGGAATATACAGGCTGGGATTCCCAGAGGCGACACGAAAATGGCAAATCCAGTATGTGAATCTGAATACTGTATTATAAGGTTTACCTAGTGGGCTAATTTTTGTGTTAAGATTAAAGTAAAACTATGTTTACTTTACAGAAGGGGAGGAGGTTTGCAAACTAGGTCAGTGTCTACAGATACATCTGCAGCAGCTGGATTCAAAACCACACCAGTGTTTGAAGAAATAGGAAAGTTATTTGAAAAGGTTAGAGATCGTTTTGTCTAGCCTACTCTCATTTTGAGCTATTAAACAAGAAAAGCATTACAGGATGGTCCAAGTTATGTGAAGAAATTGAACGGAATAGTTGGTTTCAAGGTGAAAGGGCCTAATGATAAGGAAATATTATGGATTGTTGATGCAAAGAATGGCAATGGATCACTGGAACTTAATTCCAAGAGTAAAATTTTGTATTATTTATAAGAAGTTAAATATTGGTATGATATTTCAATACTAAATAATTTGCAATTCTTTTTTAACAATGTAAGAAAAAACCGACTGCTGCCTCATAATGAAGGATGAAGATCTTTTTGATATGATGAATGGAAAACTGAATGCGAACACGGTAAATTTAACATTGCATCGAAAGTTTGATTTTTCAAAGCATTGGAACATTTTGGTTAATGTGATGCGTTTATTTTGCAGGCATTTTTTGGTGGTAAATTGAAAGTGTCTGGTAATATAGGTCTTGCAATGAAAATACAAAGTATTTTACCAACGAAGCCAAAACTGTGAGGTGATCGTTCACATCAATTGAAGGTGCAATATTGTAAGTTTTTTATGTCCAGTAATGTTGTGAATTGCAGATGTTTTACCATATTTTCGTTTTACCTAGAAGATTTCATGCAAGAAGCAAGTGTTCATGAATATTATAATTATGAGAGATTATTGGGATCTGGAACATAGCCAGGAAGTTTTACTAATTCAAATAATTTATTTTTACTTGGTTATTACAGTACTTACTACAATTTTCTGCTTCCTCTCAGTAGAAGAATTATTTATCATCATGATTTGTTAAAATAATCTTGCTTGCTCATTCGCACCATAAATCTCAGAATTGTATTATATATTAAGAATAATACTGTAAAGAAACATGTTTTTTACCCGCTCTAACTGAATCTCCTCTCCTACCCTTAACCTGTGCCATGGGTGTATATGTCAGAGGATTTGATCAGGTGCAGTGCTGTGACAAAACGAAAATAAACTAAGGGGGAATTAAGTAGCGGCATTTTGTCAGCTCTGGCACTTAAAATAATACCGCTGAACCCATGGATTTTGATGGGCATGATGATTATACTAAATTGACCTTTAAAGTAATAAAACAAGAATGAATATTCAGTTATCTTCGTTTTTCTAATTGAAAAATATTCTATTTCATCGAAATAAATCTTAACTTTGTTGAAGCGATATTATTAATTAAATTGGAATTGTGTTCGTAGGAAATTGTACTTATGAAGGGATCGGTAGGAACTTTTCGTCGACCCAGTTCCTAGTTTCGTTGTTATTCTATTCTAAAAAATATTATTGTGAGGCCTCGGAAATAGGCATCGAGTCATTGTAGTATACGATTGGTATCGTAAGAATACAAGGAAGGAAATTGGTACTGTACTATTTCTATCGCTATTATATGTTTTTACTCTGTATTGAACGCCTTTTCATGTTGTCTTAGCCATTAATCATCCGCTGATTACGGCATGCGATAGTATAACGGTATATCGTGCTATGCATACTTTGCGTTCGGCAAGTTAATTATTTATCCGAGGTTTAGAATTCTTATGAGCTTTACTGAGTCGCCATTTAAAGTCCAGGGAAACTTAACAAGTAGTGCCAAGATCTAATCCTAACCTGTGCAATGCAAGACCAAGGAGAAAATCGTATCACAAGGTATCCTCGTTCACTCTGTACTAAATTAAAATACTTACGTTTTATCCTTCAATCGGTTGTTCTGCAAAAATATAGTATTCACCGCAATTGATGTTACCCACATTTTTTGTTCAGGAGCCGTTTGCAGTTGCAACCCGTGTCTGAACATGGAGAGGCAGAGGGATATAAATCAACAGCAATTTTTGAGGAAATGAAAAAGCAAGTCGAAAAGGTTGAGCGATTTTTTTTTGTATTTCGAACATGGGTACATTGCCACGTAACTGATTTCTTACACTGTTGGGGGGAATTGAGAGTAAAGGAATGATTGTTCGACCTGCACGGCGGTGGTGGACTATCGACTTGTCAGCGTACTTTGCATGAACATTAATAGAAAATGCATGAATACTACTCCCTATCGGTTACCCCAAAGACATTGCTATTTACAGAAATTAAAGTGAATTTTACCATCTCTTTACTTACAACCAGGATGGAGCCAGTTATGTGAAAAAAATCAACGGAATCCTTGGATTCAAAGTCAAAAGAAAGGATGGAAAGGAAATTTTGTGGATTGTAGATGCAAAGAATGGAAATGGCTCTCTTGAGCTTAACTCCGATAGTATGTATACTAATTTTCTTGCTGAACTTATGTTAGATAACCCCGTCGTCTATGTGGTTTTTAGAAAAGCCTGATTGCACTTTAACAATGAATGACGAAGATCTAGTGGATCTTATGATGGGAAAATTGAATCCAAACACGGTATGCTAATGCCTGTATTGCGTCTTACACCATTTTTCTTGCTTATATTTATACTGTACTCACTCACTGTACTTTTTAGGCTTTCTTTAGTGGGAAGTTGAAGATATCTGGGAATATGGGTTTGGCTATGAAGATTCAGACCATTATGCCGGCGAAGCCTAAGCTGTAGTGTGGATTTTCCCCACAGTACTTCATAATCTTCGCACAAGACAAACTATATAGATTTCGTCTTGTCGAAAAATATGTGCAATCAACGATAAGTAATAATAGTGATGTGGAAGTGACATTTCTAGATTTTTTGAGATATCAAACACACACACTGATTAAAAGTAAATAGAGTACAGTCAGTACGGTATAGTAATTAATTTCACAGCAAATGACAATCTCATTACACATACATTGGCGTAATATCAGTATATTGTATATTGTAGATTGGTTCGATTTAGAAAATCTAAAACTAATATCGTAACCATGCAGTAATCAACTCTTACTTCGTTTTCAAGCAATGTCGAGTGGTTTGAAGCGATGATAATAAAAAATCTATTGAAGACAAATGAATTCCCAAAATAGCACGTAGCAGATTACTGTTCAGTGTATTAGTAGTAAAAGGCCTGTGCATTGTCGAAATTTCGACAGAAGACATGGCCACTTCAATCTACTTTCTAATAGAGCTAGAGCTACGTGGCTTCGTTCTTATTTACAGCAGCCTTGTCAGAAAGAATTTGATATCCCAGCGTTAAGAAGTTAGCGACGTAACCTCCTGACGTGTTGTTTAGAAAATTATCAGGGTATTGTACTAAAAACCTTATATTTTCAAAATCTTTTTGTGCAGTTTGAAGGAACAACCAGAAGAGAATGATTAGGTGTTACACACAAGATAGCCGAAAAAATTTAAGAATTCAATTCGCGATTTTATAGCACGACAATTTGTTCTAATAAAATACTATTACGACACCTATCCTCAACTTTATTTTCCGAATTTTGGTACATTACGTCATGGTTCAGTAATTTATGGGATTCCCCATATTGCAATGTGACAGGGAAAGGTGTTCAATGTTATGAGATTGGCGAAACAAGGTCGTGAACATAAAAGTCTGTACAAGAAGTCGATTGAGAAACCTTGGTAAACATAAGTGTTACTAAGGAGTAACACTATAGAGACTGTATAATATTCAATATACCTTGCTGAATAAAAGTAATCCTTGCAGCGATAAGCTATTAGAAAACTGAGTCACGTGAATACTATCAGAATGAATATGAATCGTGCTAATGATGTCGGGATATGTGGTATGGAAATATATTTCCCAAATGCATACGTTGATCAAGAAAGTCTTGAAGAATTTGATGGAGTTTCCAAAGGAAAGTATACAGTTGGCCTCGGTCAGCTTCAAATGGGATTTTGTTCTGACAATGAAGACATTAACTCGCTTTGTCTCACTGTCCTGGCAAATCTAGTGGAAAAGTATAATTTATCATACAATGATATTGGTTAGTATGCATATAGTATATACTTTTACTGAGATGGTTGTTTATCAGGTAATTAAAATCTGTGTATTGTTCAAAGTCTTAACAATGTTTCATTCAATTTTATATTCCTTGGATTAAAAAATATACCAGTGTAAAGATACCCACTTTCAACATTTCATGTCTAGGTCGCCTGGAAGTTGGTACCGAAACGATTATTGACAAATCTAAGAGTGTAAAGAGTGTTCTCATGCAACTTTTTGAAAGCGCTGGAAATTTTAATGTCGAAGGAGTGGACACTACCAATGCTTGTTATGGAGGCACGAGTGCATTGTTCAATGCTGTGTCATGGATGGAGAGTTCTGCCTGGGATGGTACAGAATACTATTTCAAGTTTAATCTTTTGTTATTTTTTAACATCTTGATATTCTGCAGGCAGATATGCTGTCGTAATATGTGGTGACATTGCTGTCTATGCAGAAGGAAATGCCCGGTGTACTGGAGGAGCTGGAGCAGTTGCTATGCTCATTGGACCTAATGCTCCACTGGTAATGGAATCACGTAAGCTTTCCATAATTCCATAATTTTCCTAGTATTATTCCAAATTCGAAAGATTCTAACTGGAATGTATGGTAATATCAGGATTACGGGGAACATATATGAGACATGCCTATGATTTTTATAAACCTGACCTGACATCAGAGTATCCGGTAGTTGATGGAAAACTCTCGGTTCAATGTTACATCTCAGCACTCGATAATTGCTACAGTACTTACTGCAAAAAAGCTGACTCTATACTCAAATTAGGTTCGTTCTTATCGTGATTTTTTATTATAAATATTGTATATAATATACAGGTAAATAAAGTTAATTTGGTATATGAATCTCTATACTTATCTTGCCTAGATTCTCCATTTTCCATGCGAAATTTTGACTATATGATATTCCATGCACCATACTGCAAATTAGTGAAAAAGTCTGTTGCCAGATTAGCCTTGAATGATTACATTAGAGGAAACACAAAGTACTATGAAGAATATGACCCAAGTTCTACAGAAAGTTTGTTGGGAAAACACAGGTAAAATATTTAATAAATAAGCTCTACATCGACACACAAATAATGATTTATCTGTGTGGAAAGTTTCCATTATTCTGTAATGATGAGCTTCTAAAAATTGATTAGTCTTCCTCACAAGTACATATTTATTTTGGTAACGATTAAACATTGTAATTTGCTGCAAAACTTGGACAGGGATCTTTAGGAGGTGTCCCAGATGAAAGTCAATTTCCATTCATAGACTAAGGAAATGACAGAAATTTTTTTAAATTTTTTTTAATAAATTATAGTTGGAACAAGTTTAAGAAACTGATCCTAGAAAAGAAATCCTGAACATTCTATAACTTCACATTTCTCACACGTACTATGACAGGCCTACATTTCATCACTATTAATCAGTATTAAATTTTATATTTTCAGGAATGTAACACTTGCCGAGTCAATATTTGATAAAGAAGTAGAAGTTTCTTTCATGAAATTCAGTCAGAAGCTTTTTGAAGCAAAGACTGAACCCTCGTTATTAATTGCGAGTCGTGTCGGAAACATGTACACACCATCACTTTACAGCTGTCTTGTTTCTTTGTTTCTCAGGTAAGTGGACTGGTCAGTGTCAAAATGACAGTCAGTGTAAAGACCATAAGTGGAATCGAAGATGTGTATGTAGCTTTATATAGATTGTTACGTATATATATTTCAATATCGTATCAATTATTATTTTATTGATCTTCAAAAATCTTAGTTATTCTTACAAAGACTTGATCGGGAAACGAATCGGTCTGTTTGCATATGGTTCGGGCCTCGCTTCTACTATGTTTTCTTTGAAGATTACGGACCACAACAATAACATTGAAGGATACTCTTTGAAAAATATTGCCTCAGGTAATATTGGTCATTTTGCTAATCCTATTAACTCTGATTTATATGCAGATAATCCCGAATATTGGAGAATTTGATTTAAATGTATTAGCTCTAGGATGGATATAAAGCACTAATAAAAATTATTTACAAAATTCACGCTACAGGTTAATTTCATTTTTATCTTGCCCTAATAAAACAGGAGAAATCATGTTGTTTCTGCATTACAAACGAGTGTCATTGCATTTACAGCAATTCAAAATGTCAAAGCATGTTTGGACATGAGACAGTGCATGTCGCCTGTGCAGTTTGTAGAAGCTTTGAAGCTCCGGGCAACAGCTCATCTTAACAGTAAGCTAAAAGTTTCCGTGTAATTTATCTTATAGCTAAAGATGTAATTACTATAACAGGTAATTACATTCCCTCTGCTGGTTCAAAAGGCCTGTTTCCAGGCACATATTATTTGTCTGGGGTAGACAAAATGTTCCGACGTGAATATAGGCGTAAAGAGTTGATTCTCCTGACAGGCGATGTTCGACACCAAGAGGATCATTTGGAGAATGGGTACTGATGGTAACTGAAGCTGTATTTGAAATATTGGATAAACAAGTGTATGTAATTACTGAACAAAGACTAACTATTATTATTGACTTTCAACTCAAAAAATACTCCAGTATTGTGTAAGTCAATCATGGTAAGCTGGTCACAGTAAAGCATATTAGTACAGATCATTCTGTTTAAACTATCAAATAAATTTCAATTGTGCTCCGCAGGCTTGAAACACTGTTGCCATTATTACTTGAAGCCTTGTATGTGCCAATACTATACATATTTATTTAGGAAATGAGCAAATAATATTTTGATTCACCAAACAGATCATGCTTACTTTAGGTTCACCAATTTTTTTAAGGAGAAATCAAAGATACACAACAGTTGTAATGAACAAGCTATTTGAACTATTCAACTTATTTCTTTTTTTTCCTTCTATACTTCAATCCCAACTATTTGAATGTACTTTAAACATTATTCAGTGTCAGTGTATCCTCAGAACACACATCGGGATAACATAAGTAACTTTATCTATGCCTGTTTCTAATTTTTACAAAAAGCACCAATATTGTTTCAAAGGTACTATATTATTGTACATTAGTGTACATTATTATTGTATATTAGTGTATTTCAAGACTGGGAAGGCTCACATTACATTTTTGTTGTGTGATCACTCAATCTCCCGAGTTGTTCAGTTAAGGTTGATATTTTCAACGTTGTATTGAAAAAATTAACTGCATTCGAAAATTAAATCATTCAAACAAGTCTTCTCCTTTAAAAATAAATCTGTATGAATATGCACATGTCGATATGTACAGTGTTCATGGTAGATTTTACTTGTACTGTATCTTAAAATCTTGAATGGAAAATACATTCGGAAAAGTCCCAAAAATTTGGTGTTTGGGTGATGTAATAATGTGAATATCTTTCACTGAATTCGTTTCGTTCACGCTTCAATGATTTATAGTAAGAGGTACACACGTGGCTGGTCGATAGCCAGCGCATTCTGACTTAGGGCTGCTGTCAGTGGTGTGATGATAGTATTGAAGCGCCTTTTTGATCCTGACTGTAGGTAACAGAGAAAGCACAACTACATATATCGCAGTGGAGAATTAGCGTAATAATTTTGAACCCTGTATTCGATTATCCATTGATATATGTGAGGAAGAAAACGTCATTCCCCTTGTATTCATGAAAAGGGTATATGCGTCAAAGTTTGCTAGGAAAGCGTGTGAGGTAAAATAAAGAGCTGATAAACGTTTCGTACAGATGTAACTTATCCAGAAGTCGTTGAGATTGCGAAAAACATTCATACCTCGAATATGTGAGTAACTGACAGCTGGTCATTTGCATGTGATTTGAGTTTTGTCCAAGATCTTGTTTCGCAATCTAAAAAAATGCTTAGGCCATTGAGTCAACATATTTATCAGTTGGTGTTTTGATAATCGCTGATTCAGCAGTTGTCACTTTTAGATACGCTTGCGTAAGGCAAACATCTCTTCATAAGTCGCTGAGAAGCTGGAGTTACACTGAAATGCAGTGAACTGATCAGAGTTACAGGAGTTAGGATTCGAGCTCTTCCGGTTTACCGCCCGCTGTCGAGTCGCGTGTTTGATTATTTTCTCGGGTTTCATGTTAAGGACACGCTCTTATTGCTTATCAAATGTTGTAAGGATACCCGCGAGCTCATTCAATGTTGCGTACAGACTTGCCACCAAAAGAGAATATTGTTGTAATAGAAGTTACGTCATCCTGTATGAATTTGAAAAACCTGGTGTAGGGCAGTACGTAATATTTTTATTTCGTCATAATTGAGCTTTAGCATCAGGGATAATACCTGGGTAGAATCTTGGTAGAAGGCATATCTTAATCGGGATTAACTTTAAAAGGGGGGGTAATGTAGATTGTAAAGTATATTTTAGCTGGTCTGTTATGGTTATCAACTCTAGGTATTTTTGATATAGAGGGCTTGTATTAAATAGTGCTTTAGTGTAATAAGAATTCGCTGTTACTCGAATTGTTACTTCAGCAAACAAGAATGGTCAGCTGTAGAAATCTACTGTCCGCAGTAAGTCGTAAAAAGGAATTTGATGAAAGCACTATAGGAGAATCGAAACTGGCCCGTGTACTGAATACCTTTGATATAACTGCTCTTGGCGTAGGTTCAACTCTAGGTGAGGCTATCATATTTATATAAGATCGATGGATAAGATAAGAGAGATAGATAAGAAATATAAACTTATCACGTTGTTCTGGCATATTAGGAGCCGGCGTTTACGTGCTGACGGGCGCCGTTGCCAAGGATACCAGTGGACCCAGTGTCGTTGTAGCTTTTTTAATCGCCGCCCTGACCTCAATATTGTCAGGTAAAATATTTGCACCCGATTTTGAGATACTTTTCAGTAACATATCTTTACTTTTAAATACATCTTGACATTCACTGCTGTATCTTGGTTTTATGCGATTTTACATAAAAAAACGTAAAAAAATGTTTCTTCAGGTTTGTGTTACGCGGAGTTTGGTGCAAGGGTGCCCAAGGCTGGTTCTGGATACGTGTATAGTTATGTTACCGTGGGCGAACTGTGTGCATTCGTGATTGGATGGAATCTCATCCTGTCCTACGTTATAGGTTTACTTTATAGTTAATGATCAGTGCAATAAAAGTTTTTTCCCCTTAATACCTTTTATTAAGCGTTATGTTTTCTTTTCTAAGGTGCCGCGAGCGTAGCGCGAGCATGGACCGCAAATTTTGATGCCTTGATTGATAAGCGGATTCATAATTTTATGGTAGAGTGTTGCACTATGAACGTCCCTGGACTAGCTGCCCAACCCGACGTGTTTTCCTTCCTGATCATTATCATATTAACGGGTAAACTTTTTTGCTATATCACTTGCTTTGACAAATAGTAAAATAATAGCAAACAAATGATTTGCTAAATCAAATTAACTTTATGGTGAGACGCGAAATGTAAACGTCGATTGTTAACACTGAGGAACTCGTTAGCTCAGCAAACTCGGAATACTTCCGTCTCTAGAAAGCATCATCATCATGATATGTACCTATATGGTTGTCCTGACTGCAGAATCTATTTCAAACCTGACTATATCGTCAGCATTATTAAAAAAATTGCAGTAGTGTCTTTTTGGTACGTGTGAAATACTGATGGCCTCGAATTTACGTGTAGGAGTGGTTTATTGTGCAATAGAATTCTAGTAGTAATTCGATACTGATTTAAACGGAAATATTCGAGATATAGATTATCTTTTTGTACTTTGCAGTATTTGCTATTGATTTTGAATCAAAAGTTTCTCCGCGCCAAGTACTCCTTTCTATTCATTAAATCTCCTTCAGCTAGTGTTGACAATTGTGATATAAATATACTTCTGATTCCTATAATGAACGCATCGGGTATCGGTATTCACGACAAACATTTTATAGGTTTGATTCGTGGGTGTGACTTCGCCAGCCAATAAAATCAAAGTAATATAGAAGTAATATATACAACATGATTCCAATACATTACAAAGCTGCGGAATGATAGCTGCATATCATATTACGTGTTTCTTGACCCATTGTTTAGTATAGTTCAATTCAAGGCAGATATTAGGTTCAAACGAAATTAAAAATATTTCCTATCTTCTTTGTTTGAACTTACTGCCATGCCTTCTTCTATGCCTATTCTATTTCGGATAATTCTTATAGTGATTAATTTTTTTTTTACTTTTATTGTTTTTATTTACTCTTCCGAACTATATCATATACTGATGATTGTAGATTTTATACACTACAGTAATTACTTTGCCTTTATATTTCTAGCCCTCATCGCGTTCGGAGTGAAAGAATTTGCCACTGTTAACAAGATATTCACTGTTCTCAACATTGGAGTTATATGCTTCGTAGTAATAGCCGGCTTAACGCAAGCCGACTTGCACAATTGGAATTTGACGCCAGAAGAAATCGTTAACATTTCAATAGCAAAGTGGGTATCTAATCCATGAAGGGGAACGTGGGATTATGCATTGTATTATAGCAATATATCGAAGGATTGTATTGCAGCAATGAATCAGTGTATTGAATTTTATCTTGTTGCCGAAAAAAATACTGCTTTCTTAAAAATTTATGTACTTCTCTTTATTCGAAGCTTATTTTGTTCAATTCTGTCTTCTCAGCAACATAACGAATGTGACGCTAACGACTTACGGTGATGGCGGATTTTTTCCATACGGCTTCTCCGGTCTCATCACAGGCACTGCGACATGCTTTTATGCCTTTGTGGGCTTCGACTGCATTGCGACGACAGGTTGGTAGCATAATTTTTTACCTCCATAATAACTCGATGCAGCTTTCGATGCTATTTTTGAGTTCTATTAGATTGTTCAATAATAATATTATAAACCATGTTTAGTAGTTTCCAGATGTCACAAATTAGTCTCTCGGCATTTAACGAATCGACCTCAGTTCTCATCTTTAGAATCTAGTCTGAGTTGCAGCTGCTCAATTCCACATCATTAATACGGTAAAACCAATGTGAATAGACATCAGTGTAAGTCATTAACATCGATATAAGCTGTCCTAGTGACAGCTGTGAATATCATAAATATAGTGTTCAAAATCCAATATTGTTGCAAAGAAAATTATGCTTGTTACTGTGATGATAAACTACATACATTAAAAGTTACAAGTAAAAAGTCTCCATGTTTGGAAAAGTACTGCAGGTAAAGTTTAATACACCTACTTGGAACTAAGGATTCAAGTGATTCATGTAAATTTAATAGGAAATCGAACCGTGCTTGAAATGAACTCGGGTTATCGATAAGAGAGGTCGTTGTTTTGATTTTCGTACAATAGAGGACGGGAAAAGTTGCGCATACGGCCTAGCCCAGAAGAATAGAACATATCCGAACTGCAACAATGTTGTGTCATGTTATTTCAACTTTTGAGTGTTCGATAGTCCAATAATTTTTTTATCTAATGTAAAGACGGAGACGAATCTTACAGCGTGCTATATAAATCGTGGCGGAGGTGTTAAATATTAATCCGCGTTATTTTGTTGTGCTTAGGATTCTCTTTGGTCTAGCGGAAAGACATATACTGCGTCGAGAGGTAGAACCTATACGAGACCGCCTTCGGCTAATGTGTCCTTAATTTGGTTTTGGTTGAATTTCGCGAAAAACGAAAATAGTAGCCGTAATTAGCGTGACGCACTTTACCAGTGACGAACACGCTAACTATTTGATAATATAAAGAGATTTTAATCCTGAAGAATTTTCGTATTGTTTTCAAATAACCAAACAACCTCAGCGTACACTAATATGAGTTACTGCATAATTTATGATTCCCAACAATTCTAACGGAAGTTGCTACCGGTAACTAAGCGTAAAATTTTACCGGAAAAACCATTTCCAACTTATTTCAATGTGGCATGTCATGTTTTGTCGTCGTAATTACAACTCGGTAATAACAACGCTTGCTTTCCCAACATTGCTCTGAAGTCTAAACCATGCAAGGCCGGAACAATATAATATTCTGAATTGTTGCTCAATTATGTTATATTTCAATTTTCAGGGGAAGAAGCGAAGAACCCGCAAAAAGCTATCCCACGGGGAATCGTCTTTTCCCTGGCAATATGCGCGGTGACCTACTTATTAATCTCATCAACTCTGACACTAATGCAGCCTTATTTCCTGTTGGATGTTGCAGCTCCTCTACCCTATGCTTTTGAGATGGTTGGCATGCACTGGGCTATGTATCCTGTCTCAGTCGGTGCTATTTGTGCGTTGTCAACCAGGTTATTATTGTAATAAACTCAAAACATTTATTAGGTTTTGATTGATTAACTTAATCATTTTTCAGCTTGTTGGGTTCGATGTTTCCAATGCCCCGAATCATTTACGCCATGGCCAATGACGGACTGCTTTTCAATTTTCTAGCAAATGTGAATGAAAAAACTAAAACTCCATTGATTGCCACCTTTATATCCGGGACATTTGCAGGTGTTTGTTTTTATTTGAAATATATTATGAAGTTGATCATCGACCTATATTAATTGAAAAGTTCATTACACTCCGTAAGTACAGTATTTATAGGCAATATATATGAAGAATGTTATTGTGATTGCCTTAGTTTTGTTGTATCACGTCTTTTCCCTATATTCGTTACATCTAACCCCCAAGTATTTGCTTGTCTTTGTTAGGTAGTGGTTGATTAATAGTGTGGAAATTTTTTTATGCTGACAAATAGCTACTGTCTTTTCTTCCGTGGCATGTTCGTTTCATCGCAGGTTTGCAGTATTTTGTCAAACGGTGAAGTACTGCAGATCATTACGAATATTTATTCGTTCATTTCGACGTCATTCCTATAAATAGCTTTCGGTAATATTTCATTATCTTTAACTCTCCGGATACACTTGTTGTTGGTAATTTTGCTATCTAAACTATCTCTAGTTTGTTACGAACACAGTATAGATGCAACTACGAGCCATTATTCCTGCGATCATTTCGGTTATCACGATACATACATAGCATTATTGTAATTAACAGGTTTTGGTTGACCTATGCGTACGTACGTACTATGCTCGTACAAATTTCGTTCACAGACTGTCATATTTCAAATAGCTTAGGTGACAAAACATATAATAAGATTTATCGCGTGGTGAGATAAGAATAATGAAATTTTATCGTTAAGATATTTCGTAAAATGTAGTCAAATGATCATCGGATAAATAATCGACGATAACATCTCCAGTACAGCGAAAAAATTATGCTAGGAAATGCGCTTGCGACGACACGAACATGCCACAAAACGAACGTACGACGAAATGTGCGTGGATGAGCTAAATTGCGACAAAATGACCAAGCGACTAGATGAACATGCAATCAAATGCTCTATTAATTATTTCCCGCCAACTGAATGCTACGTAATGATTTTTAACTACCTAATCTGCAACGAAATGATAGGGAACCCATCCATCCGAAAGGCATGCATACTGACATAAAATACAGATTTCACTGGAATTATCCTTTTACTTTTACTATGTTAGACTGATACTGATATACTGGATCTAACTCTATAATATTATATCTTTGTTTATCAGGAATTATGGCGGTGTTTTTTGATCTAAAGGAGTTGGTCGACCTGATGTCGATTGGAACACTTGCTGCATATACCCTGGTTGCAACGTCAGTACTGCTTCTGAGGTAACTGCTGTCTTTGATAGAGATAACTGAACATAACTCATGCGTGCTGAACTTGGGAATCTAAGGCTCCTAAATGAAATGCCATTGCACATAGGGTAAAATAAAAGTGTGGTTTTAAATACAATATTTTTTCTTAGATATAAACCTGTACCTGGAATCGATTGTGAGGGGGAATTAACAAAGGAAGAAATACATTATACAGAGAAGGCAGAAGAAGCTGAAGTGGTTATTTTTCCAAATCGACGAGATTCTTTCCATATAATACATTTAATACGGCCCGCTTCTCGTTCACCAACGCATCTTACTTCACTAATTGTGAGCTGTGCCACTGTTGTGTTAGGTAAAACACTTTGAATATGCTATGAGCCTATAGAGAATGTGTTGACAATTTACTAAAACTTTCTCGGTAAAGAATCGAAATATTACCAAATAGTATTACCACATATCTATTGCAAAAACTTTAGTACCACAATCAAAGGTAGATAGCTAGCTATGATTCGGGATCCCCCAAATTAGTTACAAAAATTCAATCATTCAAAGTTTTGCTATATGAGCTTCTAATGATTATCCTTATTTTGCAGCTCTCAACATTATACTGTTCAGTGTGGTCGCTCTACTTGCTGCAAGTGGTATGACGGTTGCTGTAATTCTCTTCCTCTCCATTTTTGGAATTTGCATTATCATATGCACCGTTGTGATTGCAGTTCAGCCAACTAGTCAAAAAGAACTTTCATTCAAGGTAGCCATGACAATTTATAATTCTATTTACCATACATCATTTTTTAATCTGGTTTCACTTAATCTAATAGTAATATGGCAATGGACTGATTTATCAATTATCTTCATATTTTACAGGTTCCGTTCATACCATACATTCCAATCGTCAATATGTTTGTTAATGTCTACATTATGGTGTCACTACCTCCCTCAACATGGTACAAACTCCTTGTATGGATGATAGTAGGTAATGACATTTAATTTTTGAGTGGGCATCAAGTTTAATAGTAGATTTAACACATTCCTGTACTTTATATCCTGAAATATTTAAATTATATCTGTGCAATTCATTGTAATTTCTAAACCACAGTTGCTGAATTTTTACTAATTTTCGAGTTGTGGCAATTAATAATAGGAATGAAGTACTAAACGTTCATTTTCCACTCCAGGAGGCCTCATCTACTTCTTTTATGGAGTTCCTCACAGTGTTGAAGGTCACCCTGACAAAAAAATAAAACTACATGATGAGGACAGTCCAGAAGGAAGAAAATTGGTTGACGAATGTGACAATGTTTCTCCGTCACAGAACAATGTGCTCATTGAAAAGGAAACGGGAATATAGGCTTTAGATATAGCTGTTAGCTAAAATTCTAATTGTACCCAGGTAAATGGGAGTAATTCTAGTTGACCGGTTTTCAGGCCAGGAGAAGATAGGTTAGTTATCTTTCTTTGTGCTAATTATTGTATTTAATTTATTCATGTGTAACTACCTTTTTCAGCTATGGGATATTTTTGCTTATAACTTCAATTTTATTTGTATTTTTCATTTGTCTATGTGACAGAATTTGTTCATTCTGTTATATCGTAATGCCAAGAATGTAATAATCCAGGTGGGTATATATACTAGAAATATGTGAAGCTGATTCTCATACATACTCTTAATAATTCAGGTGCCGACCTTTGATAATACCTCTTATTTCGTTTTTCTGTCCACTGCAACCAATATTACAGTGGAATCTACTTATTGTGAAGGGTTTGGGACTGACTTTCTTTTGATAACAATAACCTGCTGGTAACATTGAGTATTTTAATCTATTTTAAATAGAGTGTTAACATTATTCGCGATCATAATAAGCGGCTGTATTTACACCGGCAATGCACAATGTAGCTGCTTAAAATTTCCAAAACTTTCACTGTGAATTATGTGATTACATATTCAAGTACCAGAACATTGTTCAAATTATGATGTTATACGAAAGATCAATGAAGCATTTTGTCCTTGCCTGACCGCTTTCTATATAAGCATTTGTGTCAAAGATTTTTGTACATGAAGCTTTTTCTCAGTATGAGTAAATAATTGTTGCAACCCACAAGCGTTAAAATCTCTCATGCTCGTTATCATTCCATATTTATGTCAATGAAATTTGAATTATGAAGCTGAATTAATGATTGATGTTTTTTTTTGCCTCATCTCTGTTATTACTATTAATTAGTTCTTCTTATTATTTTTTCCTATCTTTCATCATGATAATCCAACACAGTAGACTATCATCTCGTAAGAAAAACATAATATTGTAGCAGCATGTTTTTCTTATTGCTTAAGCATCTGTGTCATTGTCTTGATGAAATCATACACATTGGATATTTATACTTAGGTGCATCTGCAATGTATCCATTTTCCTGACGCTTGTTTGCTTCAGGATTGGTTTGCTATTAGGGGTGCTGAAGTTTATTCACATATTCCTATATTCCCATGAAGCGGAAATGTCGAATGTAGCATTGATGCTCTTTTCCATGAATTTTTCTTATCATTGTATTTGCAATTAATGTAAGCAAAGTAAAGAACATTAATTGAAGCTTAGCGAAGTGAAACTCTTGTCTTGTCTTGCATATAGCTGAACTCAAGGAAAGCAAAATTGTATGCATATTTAAATTTGTGCCAAATTTATTCAACTAGTTTCCTGTTACTGTAACATCTAAATTTGTAAATTGTAATTGTCATTCATTCATTTTTGTAATTAGTTTAGTGGTTGTACATGTATGTGAATCAAATTTGCTCCCCCACTTACTATAGATAATTAAATAAGGATCATTAGAACTTTGTGTGTTTTTTTTATGTGCTGAATTTGCTATGCTTCATTCACATTAGGGTTCGAGGGTAATGTACACATGAAAAGGTACATAGTACAGTATTATCTGCTGGGCACTGCCGTCAAATGCCTGGAAATTATGAGTGAAGCGGATCGAATGTAGCATCATTTCACATTGCGTATTATGTTAGAGTCATTTTTTGGAATTATTAATTAATGCCTAATTATAATAAGGTAATATTTATGGTTGTAATAGGTTGTTTATATCCAACAATACAGTACGTTGAGAGGTTAAATTTCATGAAAATTGCATTCGGATATGGGAGAACATAAACATTTGCTCGACCTTTGACACCTAAATAAATTGCAAGTCATGAATTACCGACAAACTGAGTCATGATAATTCAAGGCACGCAGGTACGCGCTTTGTATGTTGAGCTTCAGCTGTTGAACTTGGTAAACTTGCATTTTACGCTGAGTGAGTTTCACTCTACTTTATTAACCTACCTGACATAAGTTATTTTACGTAACAGTGGAAAACCTTAGGGTGTGAATTAGGCTATTATTTTGATTCGATATGGCTGAGAGATCTGCGCAAGATTCATCGAAAGTCATGTCCGAAAACGGTATGAATCTATTCTTATTTTTATATAAAATCCACACAGTTAATTCTATGACGAAATCAACTTCTATTTTACTTCAGAGCAAGTCGAACTTATTTTCCTGAAATTTGGATTAGCCAGTTCCGATGAACAGCTGGAAGCAATTGTCGATAAGTACCTCCCTGTCATCTTGGAGAAAGTGGAAAGCAAGGATGGAGGAGTCCATTCCAAGGTGCGGTACTCGATTCAATTGAATACTCCTAGCAAGAGTGCAATATGATGGAAATCACTCTGAAATCGAAAGTTTCCCCAACCCTAAATTTGGCACCCTAGCTTTGGCATACAGATGACTTAGATTTTGATTGTTCGAGCTCCATGGAGTTCCTGGCATCACATCATCTGTAATATTTTACAATATCTTTATGCTGATAGGGTGGATACACAACTATATCACGTCTGTAAAGAAGATTTTAAATATGAGATAAAGAGATGAAAGGCTTTCATCCAATTTATTTTTGAATTATATGAGATGAGATTCCTGTTCAATTATTTATATATATTCCTTCAGGTCATGGAATTGCTGAATCATATAAGTAATCGACTGAAGAATCGTATCTCCGTGAAGCTTCCTGTTTCAAATCTACTTAAACTGTATATTTCTGATTCTTCAGGCTTTGTTGCGGTATGAAAATTGTCAGCCGCATACATAATTAATTCTTCAAATCTGATTTTTTTAACAAGACTTGAAACATTTCAGAATTTTGTCATTATCTATATCAAGCTTGGTTTTCGACGATTATCCCAAGTTGAGAAAAATGATCTTGCTCCTACTCTGTTTGCTTCTATAGAAGTATGATGATGAGGATTAGCATTAGGATTAGTAGGATTGCATTTTTCTCGTAAATTTTTATGGAATGCTTTTTAGGGTAAACCAAGAGCACATCAAGATGCACTGATGCGCTTGCTCATCAGCACATTTCCATTTATCAAACTCCCGGAGTTACCAGGGGCAAGAAAGAATCTTTTTCAATTTGATAAATTTACATCGGCAACGAAACGACTTCTTGAGTTTTGTTTGGATGTCTTGCTTTTGAAATACAGGTGACAATAAAAAGACTGGCACAGTACTAATTTAATTTCGAGAATATTCGAGTGATTCTTAATTCAGTCCACTTCATTTTATTCAATTGGAAAATTAGATGGATATTATATGAGATATTTTGCTTTACTAATTATTTTGTTCATACATTCTTTTCATCAGCGTTAATTTCACTCCACAAAATTCAACACCTTCCCGGCCAGCTACTGCTCCTGCAGGAGAGAAGACTTCCGAACCATTGCAACCCGGATTGAGTGTGAATGCCATCAAAAGACTTACAGATCTATCCGATTTCTCCTGGGATGCTCAGCAGATAGAGCAGTTGAAAGTAAATTTGGATAAAGCCAACAACTAGCCTAAGAAGGCATTTTTTCAATATATATTTGTATTTTTTAAGATTGGAATATTGAACCTGATTGGCGGTGACCTTTTTCCCGAAAACGACATCATCTGTCATCTTGTAGTTGCCAGTAGTGACACCAGGCATACTGTTTCTACTGCTGCTGATTTGGAAATTAGAAAAAGGCAGGGGTAAGAGAATATATTCTCATTATAGATTATTTAGTCATTCAACCACAAAAATATGCTGATAATGCATAGCAATTGCGATAATATGAACACGGAATCAAATTTATGACATTTTTCACAGAGCGACAGATTGGAACAATGTTGGACTAATTTCGCAACTTTATCGACTTTATCTGGGAGATTCCCAGGTACAGCAGGCCAGCAAAAAAATGAAGAAAGCTAGTCCGGAAAGTTTGAGGCAACCTGTTAGTCTTAGGTATGGTTTTGTATATCGAAAGTTTAAGATGAAATTCATTATTCTATGATCTGTGCAAGATAATGCAGAACCTTTTTAAAGTGTTGTAAAATACTTCATTGCAATAGGGCCTAACTTATTTTTTGCATCCTCGTCATGTTTGACTCAACTGCAACAATACTGTATACTGTTCATCAAGTGTGCTCGATTAGTGCTTTTGCAGGAATTTTAGATTACCATTGTTCGATGAATATTTAGCATTTTCCAATATATCACATATTGCTAGCTCTTAGCATTATTGGTTTAAATTGCTATTTGGTTAGTTATTATCTGCTTGTTTTTATAGAACGAAACTAAAAATCGTACAGAGTTTGCTACGCTCTCGATCGGCCACCGAGCGCTTTCCTTCCACGATACAACTTGTGTATGATGCTCTGTTTGCAGAAGGTTCAACGTCAAAGCTTCAGATTTTGGGACTAGAATTTGTTCACCGTATATCTGACAGGTTCGAACACTTTTTTGGGAAACTACACTGGAATTTAGTAAATATAGTATGTTTTCATTTTTAATGCAGCTGTGGCTTGCCGAAATTAGCCGCACAGTCCCCATTATTACTTGAAGCAATGCTAAAGATAATCAGGAATGTGGAGAAAGAACCAAGAACCAGAGGCTTGGCTTATACTGCGATTGGTAAACTTTCATACAGAATACCTAATCTTTTTTCAACAAAGTTGCAGTTATTGCAAGATTGTTTTCAAGCTCTATCTCAGGTATATTATAAGTTAATTCAGACCAATTAGTTTTCTGATACCTGAGCTAAATATGGTTTTGGTTTGCAGGAGAATTCCCAAGAATTAAAACTTTACATTCAAGAGGCATTGGCTATGATGGCTAAATCATACGGCAGTGCTGCTGAGTCTCATCTTCCAACGATAGAGGCTGTGGTTTCTCAATATATATCAGGTAGCAGACACTATCCAGTTTTCTAGCATGTTCCTTATATTCTGTATTTGCCATTGTGTATGTTTTCAAAACAGATCAAAATCATCTGTGCAGACTATCGGCGGTAAGGTATGCAGGAACAGTTTTTCCAACTGATCATGTAGCTTCAAGATATCTTTTGCTACTGGCAACATCTGATGGTGGGTGTTTTAAATCAAGATCTCCATCTTTTATAACATTGAATCTCACTTCTTAAATACTAAGAAAATTGTACTGAACTGTATCTCTAGCAAAGGAAGATGTTGCAGCTGAAGCATCAAGGATTCTTGATGGCACAACATTTAATGACAATGATATAAAACAGGTGAAGAAAGAAAATCACTCAACAAAAAAACATGTGACATTCAGAAAAATGCTTGAGTACAGTTATGAAAAGGTTTGAGCGGAAGATTTCGGATTTTGTAAAAAGGAATCCTGTTACATCTGGAAAATAAGTTCTGTATTATATTCTATATTTCAGGCACAAAAACAGCTCAAAAGTACACGCTGTCATGTAATCGGAACACAAACTATTTCTTTTGCTCCTCCAACTTTTTTAGCTCTTATTCAATATCTACGAAGATGTTTTCTATGTGATGCAGGAATAAACTATTCTGCCAGCTCTGGCACATTGGAAGATGGAGTCATGGATGCACAAAAAATAGCAGAATACCTAGGGTTAGTTAAAACTAAAAAATAGTATTCAAAATAATTGAACTAATGCTAATGTATATTCAATTTCTATACATAATCTTTTATTGCAGCGAGCAATGGATTCATGAAAAGGATATAATCACACAATTAATATCCAAATATGTTCAACTTATTATGCAATTTCTCCGAGCAGTTGCTGGTATGTACTATCATTATATATTTTCATTTTTTCTGATTGTTTTTACTGCATATTCATTAGGCTAAGAATTTTTTTTTTTAATCATGTGCTTCAGATGCCAATGCGGCCTACATTCTCTTGGAGATGTTTGCAGTATGCCCAGATGATTTCCCAATCAAATGTCTTCTTTCTGGCCCGTTGAATTCTGAGAACTGCCTCGAGCAGGCGGAATATGAATCGCTTGTTTTATCCCGCGTCGAGTGGATAAGGAGTTTGTCACATCATGTTAAAGAAACGGTAATGCCAAGTAACCATGAAGTCAAGAATCATGATTTCAGGGACACAATTTTTCATTATGCGATTTGTATTATCTATGCTGGTTAGAATCCTAACACTCTTTTTGAATTATCCACCCAAGATCAGAGAACATTTCTCCGAACTATACGCCATCACAGTGAAACGTCTTTCTCTAAGTGTTCCTAGCAAAACTGAAATTGTGAATGATGTTCTTCGAGATGCAAAATCCGACAGGGTAATTGAAAGCGTGAATATTTCTTTTTTGACAATCATAATCTTGCCATGTTATCATGTTTCAGAACTATGAAAAAAAACACGGAGCCATACTAATACTTGGATATCTTGCGGGGGATTCGTTCTCATTATATCAACCATTCATGAAAAATGTTGTGAAAGATGTCATGTATACTTTAGGTATTGCAATGACTTCGAATATTAGATTATGTAACTTTTTCCTAAATATCTGCGAACCGATTAGGAATCAAATGAAAAAATATAGCTTTGAAGCCTTATCTTGAACCATATCTTTCCACAGTTAAAAATGCCCTTTCAAAAGATGTCACAATATCAACAGCTTCCTGCATGGCTCTTGCAGAAATCATGAGAAAGTCTAAACTATCTCTCCCTGATGGAAACGTTCCATCTAACAATGGGAAAGATCACAAGAATGTTGAAGATATATCTCCAGAAGGTATCAATTTTAATTAATGATAATTTTTCTAATTTATTTTGCTTCAATTTTTTGTAGAGGTGGTGAAGATTTCATTGTTGTTTATTTTCACTGTAATATTTGTCACAGGTTTGACGAAAAGTGATATTGTCGACATTCTTATTTGGCACATGAAATCTTCTACCATTCATAAACTTCGGGAGAAGAGCATTGTAGCTCTTGGTTGCTTACTTGTTGGAGATCCTGACTATGCACATCGGGAGTTTTTACTCAATGCTCTTTTGGAATCCTTTGATGTATAAACTTCAAATCTTTTATTTCTTCTATAATGTGAATACCTTAATAAATAATCCTTGTTCCATTTAGATTAAAGAAACCGATATCATGTTCACTGTGGCAACAGCTTTATGCAATGCGGCACTTGGGCCAGCATCTGCAATAGGTGGAAACCGGTGGAGGAAACAGTCATCAGCCACAACTGTTCAAGGTACCCTTGTCAAAACTGCAGAAGTGTTCATCATATCAGTAATGAGAATCCTAGTTTCTGGTGCTGATATTAATGCTTGATTTTAGACATCATGCAAAGGCAGGATAAAGTCTCTTGGCTTCTGGAGAAAATTCTCAAAGAATATGTATACCACAGAATACCAGCTGCCAGACAAGTATGGCCAATGAGTGTGCTTTGTCTCCAATAATTTACTGCTAATTTATCTAATTCTTATACTTAACATTTTCAGGCATCCTGCATTTGGTTGATGACCATTGTCAAAACAGAACAGCTCTCCTCTCATCCTGATGTACTTAAACAACTTCCCCACATTCAGTCGGCTTTCATGTCGCTCTTGTCACAAGATGATGGTGCTCTAGATTCTCAATTTTTTTTAGATCTATGCGTGAATAAGTTGTGAAAAAATTGCCCTTTTCGTTTTCAGATTTAGTTCAAGATGTTGCATCAAAAGGTCTCGGTGTTGTTTATGAGTTGGGTTCAGATGAACAAAAAAAAGAGCTTGTGAACGGTCTGGTTTCATCTCTTATGGGAGGCCAAAATCCTCAAGCTACAAACAAGGATGATATGTTTAGGAGCATGGGAAGCTTAGGAAAAGCACCTGATGGGTATTTTTTTTGCTTAAGTGGATAATTCTAATCTTCAACCGATATTTTTTTTTAAATATTCTGTATGTTGATTTTGCTTTATCTATCAACAGCAGCTTTCTTGCATCTTATAATTCTTGTATACAGATCTAAGTTATCAACATATAAGGAATTGTGTTCACTTGCCTCAGACCTTAATCAGCCGGACCTTGTTTACAAATTTCTCCATCTAGCGAAACATCATGCTCTCTGGAATTCTAAAAAGGTGAAGTCTCCCATAATTTTTTATTTAACTCAGAATACAAAACAAGCAAGTACCGGTAGTATTCAGACCAGTACCAAGCGATTTACATTTTGTAATACGTGAGTTCTACTCTAAAATCTCAATCAAATTTACTTGCTACATTGTATTTTAGGGCGCAGCATTCGGCTTCAGCAACATCGCTAGCTTGGCTAGTGCGCAGTTGGAGCCTCACTTGCCTCAGATCGTCCCTCGTCTCTTCAGATACACTTTCGATCCGCAGGCGGGCGTGAGATCTGCTATGACTAGTATTTGGAATGCTCTCGCACCTGATCCACATAAACTTGTAAGTCTTTTTGTTATTTTAGAATGCAAGTCATGATTAAACTATTTTACTGGTGATCGAACTACCGGCCGAACATCGATTTTCCCAATGATGTATTTCAAAGTGCCAGTTTTTCTATGAATATTCCTCGCCTGCCTGAACTTAGTTGCTGTTCGGTACAGTTATATTGAATCCAATGGCAATATACTACTGATTTGTGGGAATATGATAATTGACTCGACTTTATATCTCAGGTAAACCAATGATATACATCAAACATATTTCCTTTATTGATATTTATTATGTACAATTTTCCTCACGAAGGAGCAGAAAATATCGGAACATAGTAAGAGCCAAAGCGATTACATATTTATAACGAAATAAGTCTTAAAAGATATTATTTTACATTTATATATGCTTGCCTACAGTATGCACAAGTCTTTTAAGTACGTCCAACTTGACTTAGCTCGTAAGTAAGTCGGTACGTATATTGCACGTTTCCCCGGCGTAACCACCAATGCAACAGAGCTGAACCGGCAAAACCACAAACTAAACTATTTTTTTCCAATCGCTACATTATTGGATGTTATCGGTTTGCCGGCACAGACAACGTGCTTAGTGGCGTTCTGTGATGAAATGAACAAAATGTGAAATGATAAAATGACTAATAACATTCAACTCTGCGTACAAGTATACAGAACATTCCCGCTGTACGTCAAGCGAAACATTTGCCGATTTTAATGCGTAGTTTTTATTCGATATTACGTGATATTTGCCAAACGATGACGTAAATCGGGAGCATTCTGCAAGTGCGTTATTTACATTATACATATAAAATACGTTACAAAATCATCGAGGCGCTGGCGTCGATTTCACTCGTGAACCTTCGCAATATTTCCCTTTAAAATTTGCTAATTATCCAAGAAAATAAATAATTTTGTTAAGAATATAGGCTCGAGTATATGCACTGTACAATGAATAGACTAATGTCAATTGCTGGCGTCCCATAGCATGGCCTCCATTACGGTATCTTAAATATAATATCCCGCTCTAATTGTTGTTCAGATAATAATAGTCCGGTTAGGTATAATTATTATGAATGTAAAAAGTTCAATGCAATAGCTACTATTTTTCAAGTAATTGGTTGTGCGACATTGTTGTGACAATTCCATTGGTAATCAAGCATCGTTTAACATCTCTATTTCATTTAAACTTTTGCATTAGCGTTTACTTAAAGAGCATTCAGATATTTCAAGTATATTTACAAGAGTCCACTATATATAATGATCATACACTTTAGGTAATTTATTCAGGCATTGTGCTTTGCTGTATATTTTACGCAGGATATGGTGTACGTGTGTTTGTCAAAGCACTATATTTTTGTACAAGGGGTTATATAGACTAGATGATAATTTTTGTAAGTAGCGCCTAAAAAATGTTCGGCTTTTTTATAGATATTTTGAAAGGTCTCATAATAATTCAGGGTATATCAAGTACCCGGTGAACGTTATCTGCAAATCCGGGTTTCCATACACGGCGAAACGCAAGCCTTTCGCTTGCCTTAACCACACCACATCTCCCTTGCGTAACTGAAGCATGACACTTTGGCTTTGCATAATTCTTCTTGGCACCGAATTGGCGTATAAAATCACCTTTAACAATACGAAAAGATTAATTTATTGAGAAACGATAAGAAAAGCATTCTTCAAAAAAGTTTTTTAAAAGTCGTTTTTCTTACTTGCGATTCATTGTTTTTCATCAACTGGATTCCGAGAAATTTGTCCAAGTAGGATTGTACGTTGTAAGAAAAGAAATAGATGCCCGGGAAATGGCATATGAAACGTCCGGTGTCCTCTTCGAAATGATTTCCAAGATTAACGAACACCTACATTGCACATTTATAGTTTAAGGATGCGTTTTACTACATTTAACTGAATAGATGTAAAAATCGGGAATTATTTACCCTGTCGAATGTCAAGGGAAGTTCTGTCGTGTCATTACCCAATAGCTCCTTGCTTCTTGCTACCGAGAACGCCGATTGCGGTGCAAGTGGTGCTGGATCACCTACATTACCCTTTTCTCCAGGTGGTCCAGGACCTCCTGGTCCTCCCTTTGATCCAGCCTCCCCTTTGTCCCCTCTAGGTCCATCCAGTCCTCGCTTGCCTTCTGGTCCGGTGTCGCCTATGTAATTTCCAACCAATTCAATTAGAATGCAATAAGTTTTCAATGTGGAATTTGACTCGCATATTTTGCAAGATTCTTGTCGTTTATCTTCTAGAAATCTTTACATTAGCTTTACCTTTCGGTCCCTGCGTCATGTAATACACTGGGGTGCCTTCTCCTGGGTAGACTTCGTCACAACAGTGGGTACATATCCGGGTATTTGCTTCCGTCTCGGATCTCATGACGAGAATCGCTAGGAACGTCATGAGCATTACCCAGATACCCCGCCACCTTCCTGCCTCCATTCCCCCAGACAGGGTCCGTAATTCGCCTACCTACCCACTCTATTACCTGCGAAACAGATAAAGCAAAACAGTTTATATTTCGATACTGTATTATTCAGAGTGATACCAAATGAATTTCGGTTTTGCGAACGTGCCACGTTATACACGACAACTCGAGCCTTTTGAAATGATCACGTGCATTGAGATTAAAGTTCGTTTTTGCAGACGGCACGTCACTGATGTGATTAACCGCAATAAGTAAGACGTTCGTCGTTTGCATTGTTATGCAGTAGCTCATAGGTCATGGTCAATAACCATTATTTTTTTTCAAAGTAGGCGACTGTGCCAAGATATGCGTACAGTATTTAATATTCTTTTGGATCACTTGTCTAGGGCTTACTTCGAGCCTATCCCTGCCCATATCTCCTAAACGCAATGGAATGCTGTTGATAAATAATTCGTCCCTCTTAGGCAATATACAATTTCTGTGATATCGGATAAATCGATCATGATAATAAATTTTCACTTCCTCCAGCTAAACCACCTTCAGATACTTCCGTACCATATTCTCGTTGCTACATATATAGCATTTCCTTTTCCCCTTCAGCGATCGCTTTTCTGCTTATAGTTTATATGGCTTATGTCACAGAAATGCATTATACGACTGCACCTTTACGACTATAAGAACACATCGCCCTAAGCTATACCGGTTACTCTCCTACGTCTAATGCTTCGAGCGATGACCTTCACTGAAACGCTTCCCACGGACGTTTTATTAAATTTGATTTAATAAACTTCATTTCATGATAATATTCGGCATTTAACGATCGTAAGGGAGTACGGAATCGCCATCAACCGAAAATGAATTCATATTTTATTACTTCTCCCTGTTCCACTGGAATAATTCGCGATAATTTTCCGCCGTGGAATACCGTTCAGTATTGATCTCGTTCCAAGATTTCACATATAACAGTCAATACACTGTATGAAACGTCATATGACGTTTGGTAGGCGATCAATACTCCATTGTATTTATATTTGCACTATATAGAAATGCTACACTCGCTCTAACATGTGGGGTTGATTTTACCGCATCCTTATTTCATATACCTGAATCGAACCATCATCACATGAGATATGGATTGATATGACATTTTAATGACCCGGATATGGGGAATAAGTCTCATTTCTGTTTACGCAAAGGGAATACCAACGTACGCTTAAATAAAACACCCGTTATCGACAGATTAAATCTTCATATCCTGGTCATTACTCTCCCGTTACGAAAAGGTTTAAAAATGTACGGTGTTGTATTTATATACGCATAAGCAGCACCTTTCGTTCTTTCGCAAAATGGTATAAACCACATACAAATAATGCACTTCATTAGATTTCCTATGATCAAACGTTCGATAATTTCACCGAAGTCTAAGTTCGAAATACGCATGACGGCATGAACTTCCGAGAAGGTTTAATGAATCTTCGTGACGGTTTCGGCTTGCATCAAGTTCTGCCTGGTATATACTCTACCAGTATACCGCGATATTTACTGAACTACATGCATTGCTATATTACCTTCGATGAATTCAATTTATAGAGGACTTGTTGTTCGCACTTCCGTGTTAGTCTCGACTTTTAACGCCTGGAATTCCGCGAGCCTTGCGATATTCCGCCTCGCTGTGTAACAACAACGTCAGAGTACACTTACTAGCGTCGCCTACCAACGAAAATAAGTACTACTACTGTATATATGCGGATGCCGTTCGCTCACTCCCGGATCCGGCTGGAATCCACTTACGGCCGTATTCAAGCATAATACAGACACGTCATCATAGACGACAAGGGTCGTTTTGTCAGCGTTCCGTCTATTATATAGTTGAATTGCGTTTTTCATGGTGAGATACTCTACTAAATTGTTGAAGCTGTTTATTCTCGCCTTTCTATCCAACACTGTTCCCAATGGGTTGTAAACCTAATGTTGTTCTCAATCTAACGGCTAGCACTTATCACAATCGCCATTAGGTAAATCTCCACGCCCTTTTATATAACCGTTCTGGTGGCATATGCTCGCGAAAGAACAACTGCTTGCTACCGATAATTTTATCGATTTTTTGCTGTCCGCGTAGGGAATAATTAGAGTGACGTAAACGAATTTGACTTGGCGATCAATGCTGAATAATAAACCTCAAGATGTTTTATTATTTATTGGGTGGTAGAATCCACGGGATCGATAGAACAACCCGGTTGTCTGCTGTATCCTACAAGTTATTGACCTGAAATCTTCGTATTCTGAACGTGCATTGCTCTTGTTACAGCGACACAATGGTCCATATCAGAGCGCCAAACAGTCGCTGTTCGAATTCCAAAACTACCCTCTATTAAAAAAATTCAAAATTATGGCAAACTTCCCAACCGCACTAATCTATTATTGCTAACTACCGTAAACTGGAATTTCATTCCTGAATTTTTGTAACGTAACTTTCTAATACTAAGCTGGAAAGCTGTGGTCAAGTAATTAGTTTAGTCCCATTGTTTCTATGTGCTTTTGCTGGACTCTAAACGTGTATAGGAGATATACGAACACAGCATTTGTTTGTACATTTGTACATATGATCGTTTATGTTCCGTGTTGTTATTCGTAATATAAACTGACAGCCAGCCTTGTTGTTTAGTTTTCGTGCGTAATAAACTACAGTTGTTTATTTTCTGTCTCTAGACTGACATACTGTAAATCTCATTATGATCTGTCCCGCTGTAAATTGCCTTTATAATAGTATTTCTTCACACACTTCAGCAGTTTTAAATACAAGTACAGTACTATTATTATTGAGAAATTGCGATATTTCGGCGAACGATTTTTGCTGCCCACACTATACCATATTCTAAATTGGTACGATTCAATAATTCATCTGCCCCTCGGCATCGTTTAATTATTTATTGACTTCTTGCAGCTAAAACTAGAATGAAGTAAAAATATGCATTGACGTTTTTTTCTTTCAATTACATTTTTTATCTGTCATACAGTGGTTGTAACAAAGCATGTTCGAGCGAAAACGTATTCGCGTCAACATAGACCTTCAATTGCTATTTATCATGTCTAAGTCCAAATAGACAATTCGTTTTGGTTACAATACATTCTGTTGTACATTACTAGCTGTCTAGTCGGCTGTAAACATGCCGCTTAATGCCGACAGAGTACGTACGCCCAACAGCGCGTATGTGTAACTAGCGTCTTAAGCCTGAAAGCAGAAATCTGTTTCAAGCCGGAAACGCGTAATTTGTCTTGTGTTATTACAGAAGCAATTCAATTGCACTACAATGCACAAAGCGTAGTATGAACTATTGACGAGCATATAGCAGCACATACACAACCGTCGCAATTAGCTACTTCGGAAATTAACACTCTACCAACGTTTGCCGGCGTTTAATCGTTATAAATTACAATACGTAAAAGGATTTGCTTTTGACGCAAATTTCATTTCGTAATCTACAATCGCTAACAGTACCGCGCATTATTGTGCCAGGCACGTGGCTCGATGCAAGGCACGGAATGGTCGCCAATCTTCTAGTTCAGCAACTTGCTTAGTAATAGCTTCCAAAGAAAATTTTACTCCATGTAACCTACTGACCCCAATGGGCAAAGACAATTATCACTTCTATGCTTCAGCACTTTATTTACAGTAATGATTTGACACCAGACGAGCAGTTCTATTAGATTTTGCAATCTGTATGTGCATACCCTACTGTTAATACATTTGTATAGGTTGCATAATAGTTTGTCAATTCTACATAACATTATATTCCAATAGTGAGTGTTTTGCTTTGGTTTAATGTATTTTTATACATAAGAAAACCAGTGTACTTCATACAAACATAAACACATGCACACACTAAAATACTTATTAACGTCACATGACACTTATCCAAATTTGTTTTTCCGAAGCCTGATGGCTTTATTTGATCAAGCAATGATGCAATCATTCATTGACCAGTGCTGCTTTGTAAACCTTGTATTTCAACATCCTTCAAGTTTCCTTTAGTTGTAATAATACTATTGAATCTTTGTAACATATGCAATTAGGTCATCATTTCGAATATTCAAACTCTTTCAAATTCTAATGTTACCCTACATTTACATTCTATATTTTCATTCAAACTTATCGAATACATACCTTGTGGTTGTGTTCGTAGGCAAGGTCACAGTAGTGTGGTCAATGACTCATTGCACGTTTGTTATTCATAAACATTTCCATGTCAATTACATTAAACCGATGTATGATAACAGTCCTGTGATGCACCTGATGTATACCATTAAGTTACACCCCTTGGCGTTATGTATGTATTCATTTATTTCTGGCCAGATAAATGTACACCTGTACAAATACACTTGCTCACTGTATAGACAAGCTTTTATTCGGTTTCCAAATTTGAAAGCGAATGAATTTATGAATTCCCGATATTCCGTGCCATTTGTTAAAGGTCATAATAATCTTTGCAGGGTGTGAAAGGCGTTTTGATTTCCGCAATAATTTCCTTGCCCTTCGCCAATTCGACCGAGTAGCTGTGTTTACTAGTAAGCTTATTGATTGAACTTCTGTTTTGTGGTTTCTATTCCTGTGGTACGACAATAGTCGAGGAAAAATCACTTGTAAAAGGTAGCAAAGATTTCATTGCATGGTTACATGTTAGGGGTCCACAATTAAAATCATATGCCATAGTTTCTGGCCTGGGGGCAATTTTGAAATTGATTGCGAGTGCCAATGCGAGAGCAATTGCACATGTGTTAACCATTAACATATAAGTGTTCCTAAAAAAAAGGGAATTGCTAATTGAAACTCTGTACACAATTAAACATGTGATATTCTTACAACTAATCCGGCCTTGGTTAATATGATGGATTTGATTGATTGATGGAAAATCGTATATCCACTAAATATATGGTTGCTTATTTGATGGACAATTGCTTGTCATTAATTCTGAAAGGTTTCATGTTGAAAACTATCTGACCTCTATACTGGGGCAATGAAATACAAACTTTTTAAGAATGACAGTTTCCTGAAACACCTGTCCAGTGTACCAGAAATGTCTTAGTAACCTGCTTTATTTCAAGATCGACACATATATTCGTGAAGTCACCAACGACTTGATTAAAAATTTACTCTCAGCAACATGGAGAACTCGTCAAGCAAGCTGCTATGCTCTCTCAGATCTGTTACGGAGTGGAAGAGGCATGCAAGGAAAAGATAAAAAAATATTCATCAAGTACTTCGCGATGATCCTTTATAAAATGGAAGATCCTTAGAGGAAATGAATTATTGGTATTTTGTGTATTTAGTGCATTACCGGAGTTTTGGAGTTCAACACTGAAGGTGATGGATGATATCAAAGAAACTGTGCGGGATGCGGCAACAGCTGCAGCAAAATCTTTGAAAAAGGTAAATGTCTTGAACATAGCTCCTCTCACTTGGAGAATTACAAGACTTTTTTATTAATGGTATATTGATGCTTGCCATGGTAGTTTTATGTGTCCAGCCTAGAATGGACTAGTTACTACTCTTAAATATACAGTTAATTACAACTATATTAGTCAAATGCTTAAGTGGTATTTAATTGCAGGTGACGCTGAAACTATGTGACCGAGATCAGGGCAGTGTTGGTGAAATGGCTGTCACAAACATCATTCCGGTTTTACTCAAGGATGGTTTATCCAGCAAGGTGAAAGAAGTATCTGTAATAAGGTATCGGGTATAGTATCTATAATACTAACGTTGAGGTCTCGTCATTCGGGAGGTTATAACTTCCCTTCCTGCATGCTAAATTCAGAGAAACGAAAACAACCGATGAAATATTCAGTCACGCATTAGTTTTTGTATCAGTTGTCTCAAGAACTAAGGCTGTACTTCAGTTGTTCCATTTTAAGTGTCACAAGCAAAAAGCATCCGATGTCGGCAAGCAAACTGCCTTTCTAATCTCCTTGTTAGCAAGCCTTACAGCTTTAGTCTCTGTGATGCAGTTATTGCTACACACATATACGCCAAGTCCATTATATATAGGATCTCTTATTTAGAATAGTTTGAACACAGTTTAAAACAGCATTTCCTAACCAATGTATATACTGTACTTGCATTTTCAATGTAGTATAGTTGTTTACGGTATCTAAAATATAGTTCTATATTATTCAGCCTTACAACATTGGTGGATATAAGCAAAGAAAGCGGAAAGTTCATTCACGGATGCATTCCACAAATGGTGGTTGCATTGCTGGAAGCTCTGTCTAACTTTGAGCCACCTGTAAGTGGATTACTGATAATTAGTTTACTCTCTCATACTTTGAGTGATTTCAAAATCAGTAATCTGTTGTCATTATTAATTGTCACACATTGCATGATTTAGACTTTGAATTACTTGGCTGTAAGAGGTGATGAAAACGCTCGGGAAATGTTGGATGTTGCTCGCGTAGATGCTGCACGTTCTTCTCCTATGGTTCAGACAATTGAACGCATTCTAAAGTATGCCGACAGTGAAACACTGCAGCAGTTAGTGCCGGTATTAGCCGAGCTGAAGAAGCGAAGTGTTGGAATAATGACGAAGGTAAAACAAATACAAAATACTGAAACCTGTTTGATCATGTGAGTTGTATGGTGTGTTTTGTATAATGCCTGTGAAATAACTGAACATTACACTTCGATGGTACATTTTTCCCTGTCCGTTCACTTGATTTTGAGTATTTTCGCATGCTTATCAGTAGTTTGAAGTTTTTCTGCTCTTTTTAACTCTCTTTCCAGAGCTCTGCTTATTCATCGTCTTCTCTTGTATATGATATTACATTGTTCATTAATTCAGGCTGGATGCTCTCACATTATTGTATTGATTGTTTCTCAATGTGGAAGAGATCTGACACCATATTCATCTGTTCTGCTGAATGCTCTTGTTTCAGGTAGGCAATGTTTAAATGGAACAACTGAGCTCAACTGACATTGATTCATTTTTCAGGGCTAACTGACGTTTCACTCGCAATTAGAAAATGTGATGCCGATGCTATCAGTCATGTCATCAGGGTTGCCAAGGATGCCAGCATTGCCAAGATTATAAAGAAATTTCAGTCCTGGTACCTGGAAAAGGAAGGTATAAAGGCCTACTTCATTTATTTTACTTTAGATATGACTGGATAGATACGTCCAGAGAAGTAAAGCAGTTCATTTGGATGTATGTTGGAAACGATTTAAAATAGTAAAGAAACCTATGTTTCAATTCATAATCCTTCCCCACGTATTAAATACGAATTATTGGTTTACTGAAAGCTCTTTTCTTTATGCAGATGATGTTCATAGACATGCTTCAGCCATTGCTATATCTGCGATAGGTAAAAATACTCCTGACGTGATCCGTGCTTATGCCAGCATAACATTACCTTTGGCCTTCCTTGGTATGCATGAAGTTGAGACCAGGAAAAATGCTGGAACAGACACTACCAAGTATGGAAAGCCTATTGTTCATTAATGAAATGAAGACTATTTTGATTGCATTAGTAATCAATTGTGAAAATTCTTTATCATGCAGCAAAAAAGACTCAAATTCACCAAAGTCATTGTGGACTGAAGTTTGGGATGAATTTACTCCTGGGACTGCTACTTCTATAAAGCTTTATCTAGAAGAACTGATTGATTTCACTTCATCGGCGCTCTTATCACCGCAGTGGAAAATTAAGGCGCAGGCTGCAGCTGCTATGGCGACGATTGCTAAGCAACAAAGAGAGGGAACAATTGTTGGGGTACAACTGCGGAAGCTATTGGAGGTTTGTTAAGTTCGATTCGGATCTATTCTCTAGATTTTTCTGCCTTTCTTACTCATTAAATGTCATAGGTTCTTATCCATGGCTTGCAAGGAAGAACTTGGGATGGGAAAGAAAAATTGCTCACTGCCTTGTGTGCAGTCACGGTTCATTGCAAAACAGGAATAACAGATGAGGATATGTCAACGGTAAATCCAATTTATACAGTAGGCCTGCTGTCGTTTTAATTCCTCATATTACAAGCATTTACAAGCTTATTATCATTTCAAAGCCTCTTGGATTTTTTCAGATTTTGTCACTCTTTTTTAAAGAGTGCAGAAGGGACAAACTACTGTACAAAACTGAAGCCATTGCATGTCTTGGTTCAATTTTGGAATCTTATAAGGTGGACAAGTTTGCATACTTTTGGAAGATTCTCCAACCAATTATTCAGAAGGTATTAGTTTGCATATGTACTTGGCTAAAGTGGTTCAGTTCAAACAAATAGGAAAACAAATGACTAATGAGTTATACAAATTAACCCTTTGTGAATGTTCAGTATATATTCACTATTACTAGGTACTTTTTGTTTTAAAATGTGGCAGAAAGAATCCGATTCTGACTCCGAGAATGAGAGCAAAAACGAGAAGGAGGCTAACAGTAAACTAAAATTGGCTTTGTTGGAAACTTCCATTAAATCTTGCGGTATTTCTTGGCCAAATGTCTTAGAAACACAAGGTATATAGACTATATATAACTAACATGTTACGCAGAAACATAACATGTAGAATTAAATGCCTGTGTTATCAATAAAGTTGTCTAGGGTCAACTCTAGACTCTACACCACATGATCATCTTAAATCCAGCCCTGGTAATCCGTATCATTTTTAACAGAGATCCACTTTTCCGAAGTTGTAAAATCACTGAGTGATCACATATCTCTCGGCACATGGAACATTCAACTAGCTGCTTTGCAGGCAATGACAAAAATTTTAAAAGCTTTAAAGGAGACAATAGGTAGCGACCAGGCGGCCATGCAAGTGGATGGCGAAGATACTGTCGGAAACGGTCAACCAGATAATGCGACAAAAATGACAGCTTTCGATGTGGATCAGATTGGGTTCCTGAATAGCCTGTTAACCTCATTAGGTACAGTTAGTTATTTGGTACCGTTTTACATTTAAACTTGTAGATCAATAGTTGATAACATTTGTATTCTATTATTTGTAACTAGGTAATGCCAAATACACAAAAATCCGTGAAGAAGCATTGAACATATCAGAATTGTTGCTTCACTTGCATCAAGGTACATTTATTGTCTGTTGTTGTTTATAACTTATCCATAGTTTTCATTTTTGACTTGAAAACTGTCTTGTACTTCAGATGGTGCCATCACAGGTGTGTCTAAAGAAATACTTTTCAGTTCTCTGAAAGCTTCTCTGTTATACGATAAAAAGTCCAGCAAAAAGAGCCAAGTGGACGACCTGATCAAAATGTTTAGCGGTGCTGGCAAATCCTGAACACTATACTAAAAGCTATAAACTAAGCTGGATAATAAGGTAATAAGAGTGGTAACTTTAATTCTGAAAGAGAGTATCCAGGTATGAAATTTATTTTAGATCATAACAAATTACAGCACACATTATGAAAATCAGATAATTATATCAAGGGTTTTCTGATTATATGTTTGATATGAAATTTGCTTCATAGATCCTTTTTGAGCTCTTCTCCGTTGTTTTGCTTTTGCGCTTTCTTTTCATGAGCCCGTTTACGGAAAGCCTTGCCCTGCTTGAGAGTGATATAGGCGTAGACCCATTCGGGCAAAAGTGACACTACCCATCCTTCGAGTGCATGTGCCCAATAACCGTGTGTGAACCTGCAATAAGAGGATACTTCAATAGCCACTATATTCTATTAATAGAAATTGTTCAGGAAACATTGAATTGAGTGTTCAAATTTAATCAATAACCTTGTAGAACCAGCTCCTCTCAGCATGCTTTTTGCAAAGGTTTCCGGCGTCGGTACTAACAAACTTGGTTTTCTTATTTTCGATAGCTTCGAAGTGACGTAGAATGGCATTACGCACTGGATTGTCACACCTTGATCCTCGTACTCGTAACTAATAGCCTTAGAAAAGTGGCTCACGAAATCTTTAGTTGCAGAATACAGAGCCAGCAGAGGAGTTGGTCGTAAAGCAGCGGCAGATGACATATTCAGTATTAGCCCTCTTTTTCTTTCAACCATGCCTACACAACACAAGAAAATGGGTTACAATCCCCACTTACTTTATAAATGACCTAATAGGTCTGTTCTTCACAATGTACCTGGAAGTACTAATTCAATCATTTTGACCACCGATATTACGTTCCCCCGGATCATTTTGGTTATGGTGGCCGACAAGTTTGGTAACTCCAGGAAATATTCAGGATGGTCATAGGCGATACCCACATTGTTGAAAAGAACTCCGACGTCAAGGTCTCGCACAGTTTTCGATATCTCTGAATATATCGATTCGTTGTCAGTGAAATCGACAGCGACAACTTTGGTCTCAACGCCGAAGTCTTTGTGGATTTCTGCCGCAGTAATGTCTAGCTTTTCAGCGTTTCTGCTTACGAGAACAACATTCTGACCTTTTTCAGCTAGCAGCCTTTGCAAATAAGAAATATAATTATAACCGGGTGGTAATAGTATACGAGGCAGTATAACTCGATCCATTCATCATTTTATCTATACCTTGATGTTGCTCTCCCAATACCATCAGTAGCTCCAGTGACAATCGACCATTTACCATACTTTGAAAAATCCGGATAAGTGCTAAAAAAGTAGAGCTGTATCCCGTCATAGAGATTTTTCAAGAATTTGGTTAAGACGAATACAATGGTGACCAGACCAAAGTAGGCAAAACAATTACATTCCATGTTTTCTATTCAGTTTAATAGTACAATGTGTATTTTGATCTGTAGGATAAGTGACTTGCATTGAAAAAAGAAAACATGTTATAACTTAATAATATAAACTACTTAACACTAAATGACATAAACTAGAAATCAAGCAAGTTTCTTTGGTTGACGAAATTTGAATGTTTTTGACTTTTCAGCTGAGCTCTGGTATGCTTTAGTTTGTTTGGCACTGCTCAACTCTCCTTTAAGGCCCAGTACAGTTTTCTCCAACTGGTAATTCTTTATGGAATCTAGCTCCCTTTGTATATGTAGTAACTCTGGGTTGGATGCAGAATTGTACTGGACCTTTGTTACCTTTAAAAAACCCTAATTATTGCCTTGGAAATTATTATGTAGAGTATAACATAGAATTTCAAATTATGCTACTTCCAACTGAAATAAATAGGTATACTTTTTGTGCTATTTCATGAAACTCTCTCTGCATCTCGCTACTTGTCTTATCTTCCATTTCTATCAATGAATGTAATTCAGAAATATCAGCCTGGGTGCAAACTCTTTGTGCTAAGATTTCTGAAATTCTTTCTTCCTTTGCGTTGAGGTCTTTTAACTCATTCATCAACTCTCGCCTCTTTTGCTCCAGCTCACCCTTATCCTGTTTCATTTCCCCTTTAGTTATTTTGCACTGGTCGCTTGTCAGATCATAGGCAGAGCAAAATGAAACAACCCCTTTGCAATACTCGCTCTGCTTATTATAGAACTGTAGTCGACTGTCGTTTAAGACTTCTTGTAAACTCTGTATCGACTTTTTAACCTCCGCTTTCTTGTCTTTAAGAACCCTGCTCTGCTCCTGCAATACCAAACGTTCTGCCTCTTCATCCTGTAAACGGCTAGATAATACTTTGACTTTACAACGCATAGAGGAACACGATTCTGTTATCGCACGTATTTCCATTTCGCACGTCGATATTTTCCTTTTAGCTTGGGTAATACATTCTCTTCTGCTTTCTGACGTTTGCTCTGATTCTATTATTTGCTGAAACAGTTTTTCTAAGCTCATTGTGGGGAATTCTTTGCTTGTAAGGGAGTTTAATGGTAATGTCGCACTTTAGAGTCCCAAATTACTCTAATATGTTTAATTCTATAATTATACTCCATGCTGACTGGACTTCGACCCGGCCCAAATCACAGTAAGGGGTTAATCTTGGAAAAAAAAAAATACTCAATAAATCCAAATGAATTCGATTTAAAATGCATCTTCAACGCACGATAAATTTAAATACTTCATGATAGGAGTCTATTTGAAAACATCTATAATATTTGTAGTACAATTTTAGTACTATTTCTCTTTGTATTATTAGGTGCATTATTTCATTTTATTATTTTCTTTTCAATGAATTGTAAAGTGTAAACGTAAGCAGATCCAATTGATACGGTCTGTTACACTTTATGAGTTCAGTAGTTTTCTACCAACGTGTGATCAGCGTAAAGGCGAAATATTAAAAAAAATCCCAATTGACACGTCGTTGACGTTTATCAGAGGGAAGCCGGGACGTATAAGTATGAATAAACTTACTCTCGCTTATTTACATGTTGCCTGTACTTCGTCACATCCTCTTCAGTATATTGTTTATCCTGTTTCTAGTTGATTTTATATAATAGCTGATATTACACTGCGCAGTACGCAAGTAATGATATGGTATTTTGTGTGAACAGTAGTTAGTTGCATCGTGAAGCAAGCGTATCGGGAAGGATTTTATATTACAGAATTATTGAGTGTTGGAATACAACTTATTAATACCAGATTTTCTGTTCCAAATCAGATAGAAATTTGATTTAAAAACGGGAGCCAGGACCAATTGTATTTCAAGTGATTGTTGCCAAACATAAGAATTAATTTAATATTTAGTGTTGTCCTTTACTCCAATGTTTTCATTCAATGCTTTTCTCAAGATATAAATCAACATAGAATACAAAATGCTGCCAGTCAGCCACAAAGATAGTGAATATAAACCAGAAATAGCCATATGGAGCAAAATTAAAGGTTGGGCAAGGTAGGTTTTCATTTGCCTTTGTAATTTTCAGTACCTGTACTTTAGTACATTAGATTTCAGTAAATTGATCTTATCAGTCCAACTTTGGTTTGTTTTTCAGGAAAATTATACATGACAAGAATTCTCGCAATCTTCTGTTTTTTCTCCTCTTAAATTTATCATTCGCCTTCGTAGAACTTTTCTGGGGAATATGGAGCAACAGGTTTGAAATTTTCTTTCGATGTATTAAGATGTAATTAGATCCTTCAGATATTACCACTTCCTGATGTTTTCTTCAGTCTTGGCTTAATCTCCGATTCCTTCCATATGTTTTTCGACTGCACGGCTTTGCTGGCAGGCTTAGCAGCTTCAGTCGTTTCGCATTGGAAATCTAATGAGCGATTTTCCTATGGGTAAGTGTACATGGGATTCATGTTGTAGTTCATTTCATCATAACATAGTCTATTCATGTTTTTTCCTACCTAGATACGTGCGATCTGAGGTGCTAGCCGGTTTTATCAATGCTCTGTTCCTTCTCTTTATTGCATTTTTCATTTTCTCTGAATCAATAGAGGTATGTCATTAAGCTTCACTATGATATCTTAGAAATTTTTCATAAGGTTTTAGTAATACTGCATCATTTAACTAAGCATATGAATCCGCATTTATAAATTGAATTTATTCATGCTTCCATGATTAGCAATACTCAGCGTTCACCTTGAGATCTTGCGCAAGTTAGTGTTATTGGGTATTTAGCTCTGTGTACCAATTATTTGTTTTTGATTACAGCGCTTAGTTGAGCCGCCAGAGGTGAAGCATGAACGATTGCTTCTGGTTTCAATCCTCGGATTTTTAGTCAATATGGTTGGAATATTTGTCTTTCATGGACATGGCCATCATGGTCACTCCCATGGTGGACACGACCATGGTCACTCCCATGGTGGACACGACCATGGTCACTCACATGGTGGACACGATCATGCACATAGTCATGATCATGCACACAGCCATGATCACGGTACTGAATTTTTTGTGCTTTGATATTGTCAAATTCTTCAATACTAAATGTAATGTGTTTCTTCAGGACATTCACATGATCACAGCAAGCATGGACATGATGACCACCATGACCACGGCAGTCATGAACACACACACCACCATGACCAAGGCGGTCACCATCATCACGAGCACACACCCGAGTCATCACAAAGTCAAATTTTACACAGTAAGCAAATGAAATTAATGCTGGAGCAGAGTTCCTAATGCTACCAGAGAATCATAGTGGGAATATTCCAGGACCTGTAATTCTATATCATATATCCCAGAACTTAATTAATATTTGCTCACTTATGTGATATTCAGGCGTATTTCTGCACATCCTTGCCGACACATTAGGTAGTGTTGGTGTTATTGTGTCTGCTTTTCTCGTCAAATACTTTGGCCTGATGATAGCCGATCCTATATGCTCAATGATGATTGCGGTTCTAATAGGGATCAGGTTGGTGAACAAACAAATAGTGGAAGTAGTATTATATTTTTCGAGTTATTCATAACATATAACATTATTTTCTACAGCGTTATTCCACTTTTGCAAGATTCTGTTGGTGTTCTTTTGCAGCGTACTCCTAAGTCGCTTGATAATCAACTCCCAGGCGGCTACCAAAAGGTGAAACTTTCAAACAAAATCCATTAAAACTGAACTGGAATACTAAATGCTAATCAGTGTGCTGTAGTACTTTTATTAATTTTCTTTTTTCATGTCTCTTAGGTCATGCAGTTAGAGGGTGTATACAGGATAAGTGAACCACATTTTTGGACACTCTGTAGCGACGTGTTTGTTGGTACAATAAAAATACAAATTGCGCCTAATGCCAATCCACGTTACATTCAAAGCCAGATTCACTCTATATTTGCCCAAGTAAGTGGATTAATATTATTCGATCAATCTTCTGTTGGGTAAACTCTTAAGCATCGTTTAACACTGTGTTTTTCTAGATCGGCGTCAGACAGTTGTATGTTCAGATTGATTTTACTTCGATTTGATAAAAGGTCACCTTGACACCTATTCCAGCCTTGCCTAGAAGCCATAGAAAATTTCTAGACGACTTGTATATTTAATGTGGTGTGTTTTTCCAAATGGTGTCCCAAAACAGATGTTACGAACGTTTAAACCATTTAGTATACTGATATCAAGTTGATGTCTTGTATTGACCTGCTCAATGATAATTTTTGTAAAAACTTTGCTTGAAGCTGTAGATGCTTAATACCTAAAGATATGTGTGCAGTAAGCTTTGTTTAACGTCTTGTTACTTCAAAGCTGTAGGTTTTCTGTTTTTTTTCTATAGTATTCAATGAGGCTTATGAAACTAAGGGCCATTTTGGAAGCAATGTACAAGGAACCCAGTTCAATTTTTTCAAACGCACTAAACCTTTATATAATTATGAATATAAATTTATATCAAAATGCAGTAATTATTATGTTAAATGAATGAATATGTTACAGCTTTTTACCATTGATATGTGCTTATCATATTCATATAACTGGTATTGTTTAAATACAATTTCACATCATTGTTAAAAAAAAACTTAACCACTTTTCAGTATTTTATTCTGATTCTTACCTGTAACAAAGTATTCAAAGTGAATATCCTTTGGTCAGTTTTCTATGTGAAGGTTCTCACTACAGGTACAAGTCCTCTTTATTCGAAGTATCTACGCTCAATACCGTAGTACATGATATACCATATCTTGTTAGGGATAGACACCACAAATTTCGTCACTGCTATGACACTTCTTGCTGTTGTAAGAAGATTTTGCTACGTAGTAGTATTTATTATTTAAAATGGATGAAGTATGTGCAATAAAAGCATGAAACAGGACAACACTCCGAATCGTAGACCTGATTATTAAAAAGGGATGAAGTATGTGCAATAAAAGCATGAAACAGGACAACACTTCGAATCGTAGACCTGACTGTGTCTGTCTGGAGGATGATGTTCTGTGTTTTAAAGAACTGTGCAAAAAAACAAAGGAGAGCGAAATAAAAGGATTAGCAATGCCGTTGTGAACATTTCTTCGGGTTATGTAACAATTTATTCTGCTAAAATCGGGGTGGAACAAAAGTGTGTATAAGTTAGTTGTTAAGTATGGTATGAATAAATATACAGATTTGATCAATGTATGTGCAGTACGAATGGCTGGCTACAATGTCAAAACGATTGAATAGTATTTTTCTGAAAAGAGGGTGCGAACAATTGCAGCACAATTCTCGTGTAGGTTAGAATTCGAGTGACGTCATTCACATCCGAGTACTGTATCTCTTGTGTTGATTTTGACTTTTGCGTAATTTGTAATGGATTAAAATTATCGTAAACAAATGGTTTACCTTCTTATGGTTTTGCTCATGTGAAGTAAATATCCTTAGGAGCTTTTTGAATCGAAGCTGACAATCGAAAAGTTCTCAAATGTATGATGTATACTAATTCTTCACCTGCGTTTTAGTTTACAGTACTTTGTTGGTTTTGTAATCTCAATTACCCATATGTTATAATATCAAGCAAGTTACGAATAAAGTCACAGGATATGGAAGCTTTGAATCAAAATCCCCCACAAACAAATGGCCACGAACAAAGAGGCAGATCAAGACAACGACAGCGTCAGAGAAGAGGTAACATAGCTCCTGTATGAAATTGGAGCGTATTTATGTTTTTATTGAATTACATGATAGTCTTACATATATTTTTCAGCCCTTAACCGTAACAATCTAAGAAGCCGTGAGGGATTTTTTATGCATTACCTTTTTGTAACGCTATCTGTGAGATACGCGAATTATTTTCGACCCACTGTTCGGAGGCTGATTGAATTTTTCACCCTTATTAAGGTTTGATCATTTTCTTTTCATTATAAGCCATAAATACCCAAATATGATGCTACAAACTAAAATATTCTACCCTCAAATACTTTTTATTTTCGTCAGGCTATCCTTATGCTGTTATTCCTCATCTACATTCACATGACATTTGTAAATGATTCTGGAGACTGTTTAGAGCAGATAGAGAAGATTTGGCCCCGTACAGGAGTAATTCGAGTTCAGGTATTGCCATGTTACTTAAATACGTTATTTTTGCTTCAACTTTTGGAGACTGCATTTTCTGTTGACATCTCATATTTGAAGTCTTGATCATACTTTTTTTTACATTAGGTTGACACCAACACATCTCTACCTCCTTACCAGCTTTATTTTGTCAAGAGAAACACAGAGGAATGGACGGCGTCGTATAGTGCTACTCCGTACGAAGCTGTTTTCAAGTATTCTCTTCCTTTGGATGGCAAGGGAATGGTTAGAGATTCTGTAGTTGAACACAATTCACGAACAGCATATGACAAAATACAAAGAGCTAAACAGCTGGTTTGTTTTTCCTTATTGATTTTATTGCCCAAATTCTTTATTTACAACTTCCTCACAATTCTTTTGGTACCCGTTTTTTTCAGTTTGGTCTTATAGATGATAAGCAATGCCCGATACCCAATCTGGATTCCTCTGTGGAAAATAATTCAAGAAGGTATTTGAGAGAAATTTATGAAAAAGTCATGGCTCAAATTGATGTTGCACCTTCTAAACAAGGTATGATTTAATTGCTTTTGTCGAGGAATTTTGATTTTATTGTGACATATGTATGCTNGAATTTTGATTTTATTGTGACATATGCTTAGTCGTACCAATTGCTCTAGGAGGAACTGAATCGAGCAGGATGACATCATGCTATGATTCTGAATGTGATTCCTAATAAGAATAGTGTAATATCCTGTTATGCAAAAGCATAGTTTCCTGTTCAATATATTTAGTTATATCACAGTATAAATAACTTTTATAAACTAGTTCACTCTGAACTACCAGTAGCTAACAGCATTTTTTAGTTGGGTTTATCCAGTGGACCTTCTAGTTGGTAGCCTCCAGTGGGCCTGAGGCATCTGCATTGTGAGGGAATCCTGTAATGTGGAATTCCTTTCCTCTGGTAACTTGAATGCCTTCAATTCTTAACAATTCCCAGGACATAATTTTGCAGCAAAAAAAGTTGATAAATCAATGAATCTCATGAATAAATTTGTAAGATATGCTGGCCTTTGCAACTTGATTACACAATGCCTAGTAATGGATCGTATTAGTGAGCATAATATAATGAGCATGGTTAACAGGATTTGAGGTGCACTTCTCGTGTGCGAGTATAATTATACATTGATTAATAATGATATTTGTTGTTCTTGAAAGGTAATAAATAATCTATATTTTAGAAGTACCTCACTGGATTGCAGATGACCCCTCGATATCTGATAGGGTAATGGAAATGAAGATGTCCAAGATGCATGACATGTCAGGCCTAAGCGTCGGTCCTCAATCCGTCCGAGAATATTATGCCATTGAGTACAGCACTGAATTCGGATTTCTTCGCTTGTCTGCTATTACTAGGCATAAGCTCAGTATTCCTGTTCTTGTGGTCACTCTAGGTACTGCACTAATTTTGCCATTCCACTTTTGCACTGATTTTAAACATTGAAGTAACAAGTTAAAAATTTACTCATGTATCTTCAGATCCTGTTAGGGACAAATGCTTTGGTCAGGGAATGAAGAAATGGATGCTAGAGACGTTTTTTGGATATGATGATCTGATCATGAGCAGCATTAAGAAACTTGCAGAAAGAGGAAACAGTAGTCAAGGAGGTAATTGGCTAAATAGAGTGTAATTTAGTTTTAGATCACAGTAAACATAAGATTTGCTTGTTAGCCATCACTTCATGCTGGTATAAATGAATCATATATATATTACTGAACAGTAGATTTTGAGCCATAAATTCTAATAACCAATGTCCTGAATCCTGATACTCAGTTATTGCTACAGCGTACCATGAAGAAATTCCTAATAATCACAAATGCCTTTTAGGTTATTTGAGAAATCTTATCACTGGCGAACATTTCAAGTTCATCACGTTATGGGTCAGTCATACATCTTACCTGCTGGCATTTGTCGTCATGCTGGTTTTTGTGAGTCTGAATGTAATTAATGCTAATATAGAGCTTTATATATTGTCAGTGACTAAATTTGTGATTTGTCGTTTTAGACCCTGGTCGTCACAATGCTGCTGAGGTATTCTTATCACCAAATATTCACATTTATGGGTAAGGATATCTGTGAAATAATATAGGAGACAAATGGTTAAGAGATATCAAAATCTTTATTGAAATCACTTCACAGTTGAATTGCTTCATATGCTGGATACAGATACAACATTAGTGTTTCCTGCTGCCCCGATGTTAACAATCATTCTCGCGCTCGTCGGAACTGAAGAGATCATGACAGAATTTTTCAACGATTCGACGCTAGCATTTTATGTTATACTTTCAGTGAGTATCAAGATAAACAAGGGTTGTTGTCAATATGCTAATGGAATCTATATTTTCAGATCTGGACCGCTGATCAATTCGATGCAATATGCATGCACACGGTGGTTAGCCGTCGTTACTGGGTTCGATTTTTCTTCTTGTATCACTTCGCTTTCTATGCGTATCATTACAGATTCAATGGACAGTTCAGCGAAATTGCACTTTTTACATCTTGGCTCTTCATCCAGGTAGGTTTTTTCTTTGTTTTTCGGTATCGCAGGAATTTTTTTTTGAATTTTACAAACATTCAATGAATATGCTTTTTCTGCATAAGCTTCAAAATAGCTCATGTCTTTCATCTAGCATTTTTTTCTTTTGTTAAATTGTTGCCAGATGCTAATCAAGTGGTTCTTAACATTTTTTGTCTTATTCCTTGCCTGATATGTGTAACATATATTTTATTTGGGCTTCCAGCACTCCATGTTCTACTTTTTTCACCATTACGAATTGCCGGCCATACAACATCAAATGAGACTAAGGCAAGTTATATTTCAAACAAATGTACATAGTTCTCCACCACCACCACCGCCCCCAACATCCAACAATGAAGATAATAGAGATGACGTGACACCTACAGAAACGGAACATGACAATACAAGTCAAAGTGAAGGTGCTCCTAGTACGAGTGTGGACAACAACCGCACACATTATCATGATGACAACCCAGAACAGAGTTCTGGTTCTAGCATTGCTGAGGATAATCAACAGTCTGCTGACCACCGAATATGTCGGAACACATTGAAAAAAGCAATGAAAACCAGTGTCGCCTCTGAAGGGATAAAAAGTTCGGAGACTGAAATTCAAGATAATCTGTTGGCTAGTTCTGGTAGCTTTGATTCTTTCATTTCCCCACCGTCTGTCACTCTTGACTATAGTATGGAATTTGCACAAGTTCATGATTTTCCTAGCAAAGTGAATATGGAAGAAAAAATAGCTGATACTTTTCTAGTCTGGGATGAGGAAGAATACCAAGGTGTTTATGCAGATGAAATTCGGGTGCCTGCTCTCTTAGAAAGGGATTTTAGGCAAGGAGACATCGGCATTATGAAGTATTGCAATCTTTTTGTTTTATTGTTTGTTGCTCTAATTGCAATCGTGCTAGTGTTTGCTTTTGTCATAATGTTCCTCAACCAAGTCGGATCCCTCGGCCGAATCAACCCACGTCTTGGCTCCGGCTTTGATAACGTTGCAAATTTGATTAGATAGAATGTCAGGATGGCTCTGTACCGTTAACATCTCTGCTCGTCTCAAAGTTCAATGATATCTTTTTGGTAAATTTTGTGTTTAGGGAACCAACAACTGGTTTTTCGGAACCCTTTTTATTTTACGGTCTTTCTGCCCATCCGAGTTGTGATCACTTTGTGATTTTATATCTAATAAAGTAACAATTGTTTACACTCTACTAGATCTTTGGGTTGTGAGCTCTGGAAAAAATTGTACAAGTGTGTAAAGCTTCATCCATATTGGTCATTTATTCTCTGTAACATTCAGAAGGATAAAGAGCAAAGATTGAAATGATGATTAATGACAAATTCATAAAAAAGTCTTTTCTGTTGCATGTCGTAAATGCTGCTTCATTGCCTTTGGCCAGTTCTGCAAACATTCTCTTGTTCATAAGTGTTCTCCTAGTTCTATGAGATCTTCATTTTTTTTGTCTGTGCAATAGGCAGTGCTGGAGAAGCACGCTTTTTCTGCTATTGGAAATAGTAAGCATTGCATTGAGCTCAAAAGTATTACGCTAACGTAAAGGTTTGTTGCCTAATAACTCACTTGTGCTGCAGCAGAACTATTGACATCCAGTGAAGGGATCTCAGTTTTTATAGTAATTGTTTGTGTCACAGGCTGAAGCAAACAGCAGACAGAAAGCAGTAAGTATTGTAAATAATATTTTATTACACTAATTGTTGTCACTGTTACCTTTGTATCTTCGCACGTAGCATTTATTTCTTTGATGATGTGCTCTTTGCTTATCATTGTGGGCTGAATACGTCCAGGTGCGAGAGCCTCCCACTTATATCGGAGTGTTTGGAGTTCCATTTCGCAATTGACATGTGCCATCTTAAGATCATACAGGAGAACGCAATCGCTTCTGGAAAATGAAATAAATTTTGTCAGGATTAAAGTTATTTGTAATAAGAGACTTGAAATACCTTAGCTCGTTGAAAAGCTGAGATATTGTACTGGTTGGCATAGGATGCAATTCAATGTTGAAATCTGACAGTAACTGTTCGATTGCCTTGAGTTTCTTCAGGCTAACAGATGTGGGCAGTTTCATCTATGAAATCACTTGACAGATTATTGAAAGAAACCTTATGTCTGTGTTTTGGTTTATAATCGGTTCTTATATTTAGATATCAGTATGTCTATCAAGAGATTAGATTTACCCTCTGCGAACGAAGCATAACTCCTGCTCCTTTGTAATCTGGAAATTTAATTCCCGATGCACTCTCCACGACCTGAAAATATGACAAAGACGATAACAAGCCTAAAGGCACACACGACATGACCTTCATTGTGCAGTTCTACGGTGGGTTACCTTTGCATCTTGACTGTTATCCCCTTTTCGCAAATGTGTAGATGACATTTTTTTCTTGGCAGATTTCCGTTCTGCTCTTCTTACACCATCAACTCCAGAATCCGCTGCTGCGATTAACTTCTGTAGATCCTAAAAGAGTATTGACGATCTTATTCTCTATTATCAAACAAGGTTCTGGAGCAAGACTGGTGAGTTATCATTGATTTTATTTTGGCTGCTAGTAATGATGTTCGAAACAATACCTGAGCCTTTCTTTCTCTTTCCTTCTTCCTCGTTTCTATTTTCTTGAGTTCCTGAAGAAGCATCTCTTCTTCTTCTACTTGCTGACGAGTCCTTTCAAAAAGTCTCGTTAGTTGTTCCTTCCTCCTACGTTCATGATCAGCATCGTAAACGTATTGGTTGCCAATTTCAGTTTGACCGGGAGGTGCTCGAAGCTGTCGTATGTCAAATCAATTCAAGAAATGATTTTGTCCATCAAACAAATTACTAATTTTCATTACCTTTTCTAACTCGCTGCATATAGCATAATATCTCTCCTTCATGTCCTCGATGGAGCGCAAATTTTTTGGTGAAAAACGTTGCTGGTCAAATCTATCTTGAATTGTGAACCTGTAGAGGATCACGTTACAGTAAATATTTGGAAAAAGTTGTTTCGTTTGTTATTTATTCCGTACCATCGAAGGTCGAACTGTCTGCATAAATCAAATAGGTGATCAGTCTCTTCACGTGTCCAGTCTTCCCTTGCCAAATGTAACTGATATTCTTGATCAGAATACACAGGGATTTGGACACCCTGTAAATTATATTACTTTGATATAATGTTTTATAAAATAGAAGTTTAATTCAGGTTCATTTCATCATTGATTCAATATATAACGGACAGAATATAACCTTGTTAAATTTGGCGAACGGATAATCCTTTCCCTCATCTTCTGCTCTCCTCCAGTGGTGAAAGACAGCCCCATCTTTTCGGCCTGGGTTGGTAAAGGGCATCCAGCGCCAAGGCCGGACGACTGTACATCCTAATTTTGCCTTTGCAGTTTGATATTTTTGTGAAGTGTCAGTTGGAATGAGGGGGGGCTGATCTCTGATAAAATATGAGCTTGATAAATACTACAAAATTTTGAAAATCTACTATCGTAGCTATCCTGGCAATTTTACCACACCTGTTATCTGAATAGAGCAATGAGTATAATTCTCTGTGCATACCCTCTGGTCGCTTGAAGGCATTTTCGCTTTTCTTTGTTGGTTTTTTCTGAGCCTACAAGTCAGGAGATACGATTACCATGTGAAGTAGGATGTGGATATGACAACAAATACGACAAATTTCATCTTTCACGTATTACCTGTTTCAAAATGCTTGCCTTCGTAGGTGCAATCGTTCTATCATCAGTTTTTAAATCCAAGATATCTCTTACATCTGAAGACGCCATGCTGTTTTGATTTTTATGGTACAGAAAATGAATTTTTAAATACAACAAATAATAGATGTTTAGCCTTTGACCTCTCAACCTCCTAGTAAAAAGCTCTATTAAAGCATACGCCCTTAATGCAGCTCCTCAATCAACATCATGTTTCGTAATACAGTATATATATAATATTGTAATATCTCGTTTCTAATTCGAAATCCTAATGGAACACACACAGTTTTTCCTTTATTGATGAGATATATCCTAGTAAGTGAATGTCAAAGATCCATTTTTGCGAAATAAATAAGTGGCGGTTGTACATACTGTTGGTTTGATCGTGCTAGGCTCCTTGATCATGCGAAATCCAGTTCGAATACTCACTTTTCATACAGATATTTTGTATGGGTTTCATTATTGGCTAGAAACAAAGAAAATTTTAAAATAGAACAGTATTTTTTCCTATTTTCTGGAAATGGGAGTGAACGGCTTATGGAAGTTGCTGGNTATCTCTTACATCTGAAGACGCCATGCTGATTTGATTCTTATGGTACAGAAAATGAATTTTTAAATACAACAAATAATAGGTGTTTAGCCTTTGACCTCTCAACCTCCTAGTAAAAAGTTCTATTAAAGCATACGCCCTTAATGCAGCTCCTCAATCAACATCATGTTTCGTAATACAGTATATATAATATTGTAATATCTCGTTTCTAATTTGAAATCCTAATGGAACACAACATCCGACACACACACACACATAGTTTCTCCTTTATTTATGACATATATCCTAGTAAGTGAATGTCAAAGATCCATTTTTGGGCAAAAAATAATTGGCGGTTGTACACACTGTTGGTTTGATCATACTATGCTCCTTGATCATGCGATATCCAGTTCGAACACTCACTTTCAGGTTCCAAAAAAACACTGTGGAATGGGAGTGAACGGCTTATGGAAGTTGCTGGATGGCACTGGAAGACCCTTGGACTATGAATCATTAAGAGGAAAAGTCCTTGCAGTTGATATTAGTGTATGGCTCAACAAAGCAATCAAAGGGATGAGAGATTATCAAGGGCATTCAATGAGCAATGCCCATTTAGTGACACTGTTCAATCGAATATGCAAACTATTACATTTCGGAATAAAACCTGTCTTTGTGTTTGATGGTCAGGCACCTCTGATAAAGCGAAAAACGATTCAAGAGAGAAAACAGAGAAGGGACTACAATTTGAAGGAGAGCAACAGGGCCAACAAGAAGATTTTGCAACTTCACCTGCAAAAACAAATATTGCAAACAGCATTACAGACATCATCATCAGAGCCTGTTGCAGAAGGGCAAGATTCCGCAAAAACTCTTGCAAAACTAGACAAAGAACTGAAGAATCCACAAGTTGAAAGAGACATCTTCGAATTGCCAGCTGTTGACCCGCAAGTGAGGAATGAAAGTGATGATGAGGACTTTGAAGAAGATTTAAAAATGAGAGCTGATATGTTAGCAAAGTTTACTGAATATGGTCCAAACACCGAGCACTTTAATATTGCTTCCCTTGATATCGATTCATCAGACTTTAGATCTCTGCCTTCAGACATCCAATATGAGCTTCTGAAGGACCTGAAGGAGATCAAAAAGAGAAGGAGAACTCGCATGGAAGCAATGCCTGAACAATCTGATTCTTTCTCAAGCTACCAAATTGCCGGGTTACTAGCGAAAAGCAAGATTAATCGTAGAATGGAAATGGTAGAGAAAAAAATAACAGAAGAGAACGCTTCCACGTCTCTTCTTGATAAGTTCATCGGAAAGGATGATGTTTCACATAAAATCGATGCAAAGCAATTGATTTCTGACTCTTCATCACATTACATTCTCATACAGAAACAGAGTAAGGTTACAGAAAAAAAGGTTATAGAACCAGAATGTAAGCAGGAGTTCATCCAACCTTCTACTGATAATGCTGAAAACATTAATCTGAATGAGGAAACTTGTAAAAATCCTATCTTGAGGAAGACGAATAACACTGCAATGTCAGAAGTCGCTACAGTTCAATCGGTACTGGACAACGATGAAAGTAAGATGGAAAGCATTACTCTATCCGACGGATCAAATGAGGAGGTGACTAATACCCTGGACAGAAGTGTAAATAATAAAAACAAGCATAATATTTCTGGCGAAACAAGAAAACCAGCAATGATTGTTGAACCCACTACTAATGACGAAGAGCTCGATGTAATTCAGTTGAACATTGGTGACACAGTGGAAAGTAATGAGAAGAAAATGAAAAAGGCACTGGTTAGTAATAATTCGCCATGTATTGCTACTTCTCATGTTGACTCTGATATATTAGAACGTGATCACATTGCAATTGATTCAGAGCATCAGAGTATTAATATACCCAACAATCCCACAGCTAATATATTGACAGAAACGGCTTCAATGATGATGGATAGCGACTCTAGTGGCAGTGATAATTTCATTATAGTTTCTGCAGAAGCTAAAAGTGTGCCAAGCAATGAATCTAGAATTGAAGCAGGGATTGCAACAGTTGTATCAAGTTCAACAATTGATGCTAAGATAGTTTCATCAAGAGTTGAGTTGTTTGATGATAGCATTATAGATGACATAAATAATGTGGAACCAACAAATTTGTGGGAAGGTTTAGAAATCAATGATGTAGAGGGATTCACTACACAGCTTGATGCCGAATCACGAGAACTAAAGAAAATGGCTCAGTCGAAAGAGAGAGCTTCTCGTGACCTGTCAAGTTCTGCTCGTACAGAATGCCAGGAATTGTTAAAGCTCTTTGGTATACCTTACTTAATCAGTCCGCAAGAAGCGGAGGCACAATGCGCTACCCTAGAACTGCTTGGTTTGACGAATGGAACCATCACTGAGGATTCGGACATTTGGTTGTTCGGCGGGCAGCTTGTAATAAGGAATATGTTCGAAAGCAAAAATGACCCAGTTGCCTTTAATGTGTGCGATATTGAAATGAGCCTTGGACTTAACAGAGATCGCTTCATTTGCATTGCACTATGCAGTGGAAGCGATTACACATGCGGTATCGAAGGTGTTGGTTCCGTGACTGCACTGGAGATCATAAAAGAATTTCAAGTCGAGGGAATTTCCGGACTTTGGGAATTCAAGGAATGGTGGTTGAAAAATAATGCCAAAAATAGTCTTATTACAGAAACCGAAACGAAAATCAAAAGTCATATTCGTCGGTTAAATTTGAAATCGGATTTTCCATCCGCAACCGTTTACGAAGCATACCTCAAGCCGGTTGTCGACGGTACGCGAACTGAATTTGAGTGGGGATTTCCGGACTTGGACGAGTTACGTAGATTTGCCGTTAATAACATCGGCTGGCCCATGCGTAAAGTGAACGAAACATTGCTCGCGTTAATCAAAAGCATGGGACAACAACGTACGGACCAATCGAAAATCACTAAGTATTTATATGCTAGAAACCCCCCTGTTTCAAGTAAAAAAGCAAGTAAACGGGTACAGAGAGCAGCGGCGGCGTTGACGGGAAAAGGTACAAAAGTCGTGTCAACGAAAGCAGGCGCTAAGAAACGCAGAGTGGAACAAACTAACTCGTTATTAATGAACAAAAAAGGAAAATTGAAACTGTCCGAATCTTCGTCTTCTGATGAAGAACCATCGTAGATTCGTAAATAGTAAAAATAACTGAATGTCTTGAGGTGCGCCGTGGTATATATTTATACACTTTAACTCGTAGTAAAATTCCCTTGGGTTCAGCTTACAGATCAGATCAGATACAGAATTTCCTCGTTTCTTATTATTTGGGCTATTTTCAGACTGCCTGGTTTTCTACAGAACTGGAATTCAACAATGATTAACTCAGTTACGTACCATAAAATATTGAAAACAGCAACATCGTTGGTTTACCACAACCACACGACTATTCCTGAAAATACATAACAGCTTCGTGTATAGTGAGTCTACGATCTACAAAATTGAGTCTAGATCAAGGCACTTTGGTAAGCTACTGTAGTCTATTAGCACAGTCTATTTTGATTGTAGGGTGTGGAAAGATCTCTTATAACTATTGCAAACTACGCACTAGATATAGTAAGGAAGTTGAGGATGAATTGGAGCTACGAGTTCTCTGTGGAAAGGTTTCCAAAACCATTGATTCGCTTGACATGGGTCTTCAAAGATTCATAAATGTTCTCTCCGTTTAGCCCACTAACTATAACCTGGGGTACGAGTCGCTGGAGTTTCTAGCTGCCAGTTTATTGAAGTTAGAAGGGATCGGTCCGGGATACTGATCTATAAACGCTTATAAGTGAACTTCTAATGAACCAATCACGCTCAATAAGCCTTATAGACACAGCAAACTAACGGGAGTCATTATCCCCTTTTTAAGTCACCAACCACCGTGTTACTTAACCTTAACTTAAAACGAGGATAACGGCTCCCGTTAGTTTTATGTGCCTATAAGACTTATATGTATGGATATGCTATGAAATTCTGCATTCATTGGCGTGCCGTATATAGTGGGACGGCAATTAGTCCGCGAGTTATAAAGGGTTGTTTAACGCGGGATCACTCATTACGTTCTACCCGAAATAGGTATTCGAGTTTCGAAATAGATATTTTCGGGGTTGACCTGAATCAATCGACCCAATTTTCCCAAGGAATGTTGGTTTATGTATAATGTCTCATATGTGCTAATTTTAGCGTGATTGGATCATTAGAACTTCATTTATAATTGTTGATTGTACTTTGCCGTCTAGCGGTTGGAAGTTTTTACTTCACTTAACGGTTATGAATGATCCAACAGTGACATCTAGCGGCTGTAAATATTTACTCTACTTTTGAGTACAGATTACGTGATTAGCTGGTTGGTGACTTAAAAAGCTGGCACCCATTAGTTTGCTGTGCAAATGATATACTTAGATGTATGGATTTGCTATGAAATTCTGCATTCATTGGCGTGTCGTATATAGTGGGGCAGCAATTGGTCCGCGAGTTATTAAGGGTTTATGAGCGTTAGGTGAAGTAAAAATTTACAGCCGCTAGATGTCACTGTTGTATCATTTATAACCGTTAAGTGAAGTAAAAACTTCCAACCGCTAGACGGCGAAGTACAATCAACAATTATAAATGAACTTCTAATGGCCTAATCACGCTAAAATTAGCACATATAAGACTTAATAGATAAACCAACATTCACTGAAAAAATTGGGTCGATTGATTGAGGTAAACTCCGAAAAAATCTATTTCGAAACTCAAATACCTATTTCGGGTCAACCGTACTGCGTCGAACAACCCTTAATAACTTGCGGCCCAACTACCGTCCCACTGTATACGACACACCAATGAATGCAGAATTTCTTAGCGAATCCTACATATAAATCTCATATACACAGCAAAGATACGAACTCGAGTGCAGTAATGTATTCTCTCCATTACTTGTATTGATCTGGAATTATCACAGGTTATCGCGGTCATGCGGAACACTAGCTTTCTTTTCACCCTCTTTGATATTTCTGTTTGTTTTTAATTTTTCCCTGTTATGTTAAGCATTTCTTCCCTCGATCGTCGATGGTTTTCGTTCGTACAACTGCAACTTGAGTTAGAGTTAGCGTACCGCATACGCATATTTGAGGTTAGTGATCTCCTAAAAGTTTCGAACACCGGCTTGTAGGGTGTACCAGCTTAACGTTACGGAAGTCTTTTTCAGGGAATGAGTGATCAGCGTTCTTCCCTATCTATGTGTCATATGAGGCTCAGGAAATATTTCATGAGGTGTACCAGTTCAACGTTGAAGAAACTTGTTGAGGGAATGAGCGATTAATGTTCTTCCCTATCTATGTGTCATATGAGGCCCATGAAACATTTCATCAGGTGTACCAGCTTAACGTTACAGAAACTTGTTGAGGGAATGAGCGATCAGCGTTCTTGCCTATCGATGTGTCATATGAGGCCCATGAAATATTTCATGGATTGTTGTTGCATGCTACAAGTATTTGGATAAATGGCAGTCAATTCGAACCACATTTGATAAGGAAGTACATATGGGGATGGTAAAAGCAGAAACTTTCAAATGTCTCTATTTGTATCCTTGTTGGGAAGCTTACTAAAATATGGGAAGCATGTGAAACTAATAAGAGATTTTCTGTGAACTTTATCTATTCATAATATCTGAAACTACTGTTATACTAATAACTGTTTAGTTAAGTATGTCACATTTAAACCTTAATATTATACTTAGTAGTAGATGACGTAGTAGATGAGACATTGTACTGGTGGTAATATTTCATTCATTTGCATGCAAGGCTATTTTCATTACTTGTAGAGCAGAGAAAAAGTTAGAAGTATGAAAAAGACACAAATTTCTTTGTACTGCGTAAGAATTTTCTAGTAAGGTATTCGAATTCCCCAATTAAAGTCATAATAAATAATATTGTGGTAAAATTCAGGCAAAGGGTTAAATTGTAAATTTTATTTTCATTTATTTTCCATATTTTTGCTCGTGACTTGATGCGTTTATTGATTTTTCCTTCTACATGCCAAATAAGTAATATTTTCACACTGGTTTGGCTTTAGATGAGATTATGTTGTGGTGCGACTGAATTTTCGACTTTATTGTGATGTTTATTACCATATGACCTGTTAGCAGAATGTCCTAGTAGACTTTTAGTATCTTGACTGTATTTAGCACAATGATTATGTGGGTTGAGTTAATTAATCTCTGAATCAATAAAGCTCTTTGTGATCAATATTAAATTCACTGAAAGCCCTTGTTATTCTCTCAATTTGAAATTGATGTACTGTACTACTAGTAATCATTTTTGACAGGTTGATTTTGCTCCATGATTCTCAAGGGCAGATAGATGGCCATTGAAAACAGGAGAGGAATTGAGGAATGACTTTGGTCTCTGAGAACCACTGATTTAGCTAGAATGAGATTGATTTACTCACATGTCACATTCAGGCTAGAATATATATCAACTAATTTCACTCCCAGCATCTCAAACTGATTATTTTTACTCCAGTGTTATATAGTATTGTTAGCTGATGTGTATAAAGTATGTAAAGGCTATTTTTAACTGAGCCGTTTAGACCCTCGGATCTTAAAGATGTCTCTTCTTTGCGTTAAAGTTAAAAAAGCGAAGATTGCCGGAAACTGTGAAAATAGCAGTTGCTACGTTTCTCTCAAAGTCCAGAATGTCAAAAGCTCAACTATTTGCATGAAAGGTTCCATACCTGTCTGGGAACAGGATTACATGTTTGAAATAAACAGACTTGACTTAGGACTTTCAATAGAACTCTGGAAGAAAGGACTTTTGTGGGATACGCTGTTGGGTGTTGCCTGGATTCCTTTGCTCAAAGTGCCACATTGTAATGAGGAAGGTGAAGGGGTCTGGTACACCCTCGATCATGACGTGGACGTACGTGATGGCGAAACATGCGGGACTCGTAACAAGACGGAGAACGCGGTCATGTGCGATGTCCGTTTTGAGTTGCCCAGTGATTTGACAGAACACGAAGCTTTAATTTTGCAGAAGAAATTGGATCAACTTAATGAAATTCACAATGAAGGTTGGATGGTTGATCATCATGCAATTACTTCCTTGAACAGAAGTCATACCTCCAGCTGTGCTTCATTGGATAGTGATTATAGAAGTGATGCAAGTGTTCCTGGTCAGTATCAAACATCACAGAAAAATAACATTTCTGTTTCCTCTCAAATACGTTCGGCAGACAGAGAAAACATAGTCAGCATAATTCGTAGAGACTCTCTGTCACAGAACAACGCAGAGTTGGAGAAACCTTTGTCATACATCGGAGACGCCGGATCTGAAACTGAGTCGAGAGCATCAGCGCACGATAACGGCGTCATGCGTTCTCATGAATCTTCTATTAACAATATTTACAGATGTTCTGTCAATGGAAGTAAGCATAATATTCCAGAATACGAGTACACAGAAGTGGAGCAGCATCAGCTGGAGGATCAGAAACAGCAGCAACGAGAAAATAGTTTGTCTGCAAGCGAAGAACTGTCTGATGAAAAAACTGATATTTTTCCTGCCAAATTTCTTTGGATGCATGCTTTCAACAAAGTTCGGTCGCAAATATCTGGGCCAGCACGGGGCGATGATGATGATTCAGAGCTTAATGCAAACAGGAAGCCTTCCATCTGGAATATAATCAGTGGCAACAAAAGTTTTTATGAGAGCATAGACAGCATGCCGAACATAAAAATGCGGAAGAAATCCATACCTATTACAAGTGAGGACATGTCCATTTCCGTAGTGAAACGGCAACCAGGAATAACTTCAGCACTTGTGTATTCTCGAGCTTCCTTAACAGATGATGATCTGAAAATGCATGTATACAAGAAAACCCTGCAAGCACTTATTTACCCAATTTCTTTCACGACACCCCATAAATTTGTGGTATGGTCCGCTACCGGTCCCACCTACTGCTATGAATGTCAGGGTCTACTTTGGGGACTAGCTAGGCAGGGAATGAGATGTTCTGAATGTGGAGTGAAGTGTCATGAAAAATGTCAGGATCTGCTTAATGCTGATTGTCTTCAAAGAGCTGCAGAAAAAAGTTCGAAACATGGGGCAGAAGATAAAACTCAAAGTATCATTAAGGCGATGAACGGACGGATGAAAATAAGAGAACAAAACAAGCCTGAACTTTTTGGGTTGATACGAAATGTATTTAGCATCATGCCACCAGCTCATGATAATCATTTATTGCAGGCTAAACAAGGAGTACTCGATGGCACATCCAAATGGTCTGCGAAGATTAGAATAACTGTTAAAAGTGCTCAAGGCCTCCAAGCAAAAGACAAAACTGGTTCGAGTGATCCTTATTCTACGGTTCAAGTGGGAAAGATAAAGAAAAGGACGAAGACGATATACGGCGATTTAAACCCAACATGGAATGAGGATTTCTTTTTCGAATGTCACAACTCAACCGATCGAATCAAGGTCCGGGTTTGGGATGAAGATGATGACATCAAGTCCTTGGTGAAGCAAAGGTTGAAGAGGGAGTCTGACGATTTCCTAGGCCAAACAATAATAGAGGTCCGGACACTCTCTGGTGAGATGGATGTCTGGTACAACCTGGAAAAGAGAACGGATAAGTCTGCGGTCTCTGGAGCAATTCGTCTTCACATTAATGTTGAAATAAAGGGAGAAGAGAAAGTCGCACCTTACCACATACAGTACACTTGCTTGCATGAGAATATTTTTCATTACATTTGTAAGCAAAATAATGACATGCTCAAAATTCCGGAAATTTGCGGAGAGGAAGATTCGTGGAAAGTGTATTTTGATAGCGACAGTCAGGAAATTGTGGATGAGTTTGCTATGCGCTACGGCATTGAAGCTATTTACCAAGCCATGACACATTTTTCGTGTCTCTCGTCCAAGTATAAATGTCCTGGTGCTCCAGCTGTCATGAGTACATTACTGGCCAACATCAATGCGTTTTATGCTCATACTTCAACTTCAGCACAGGTTTCTGCTCACGACAGATTTGCAGCTTCCAATTTTGGGAAAGTTCGTTTCATCAAATTGCTAGACCAGATTCATAACTCTCTAAGGATAGATCTGTCTTCATACAGAAAACATTTTCCGGCTTCTAGTCGAGACAAATTGGCCGACTTAAAATCCACAGTCGATTTGTTGACAAGCATCACCTTCTTTCGTATGAAAGTTCAGGACCTTCAAAGTCCACCAAGAGCCAGCCAGGTTGTCCGCGACTGTTGCGAAGCTTGCGTTGAGTCTACCTATATGTACATCTTCAATAACTGCACAGAGATCTACTCTCAAGAGTATCAAGCTGACAAAAAGACTAGTTCTACTAGTAGTGCCGAGAGTGCAGCAAAGTCCCAAGCTACAGAAGAGACAGGAGCCTCTTTGGAGTCACTGGAATTTTTATCCAAGCTCATCACTCTTATTGTATCGATCATAGAAGAGGACAAAAACGTTTATTCGACTGTTCTAAATCAGTTCCCAAATGAACTGAATGTTAGTCAGGTCAGTCCAAGGAAAATGTGGATTCTTTTTTCAGAGGATTTGCACAACGCATTGCTGGAGCATGCTCAGCATCGGCAGTGTAAGACTGCAGATTACATGAATCTACAGTTCAAAGTAAAATGGCTCTATAACGAATATGTTGCTTGCTTGCCAAGCATGGCTGGCGTTGTGCCGACCTACTCAAAATGGTTCGAATGCTTTACTCTGGATTGGTTGAATGAAAACGAGAAGCTATCTATGGAGTTTTTGAGAGGTGCTTTTGAAAGAGATAAACGGGATGGTTTTCAAGAAAGTTCTCAGCATGCCTTATTTTCTTGCTCTGTCGTAGACATCTTTACCCAACTGAATCAGAGTCTGGACATTATCAGAAAACTTGAATGTCCCGATCCTTCAGTGACCAACAGCTACATGCGACGATACTCAAAGACGGTGGACAAGGTTCTTCAGGGCTATGCGGCTACGGTGGTGAGTGAGTTCGACGAGCTGTGCAGTAAACATGACAAAGTTGCATGCATCTTGATGAACAATTTACAGCAACTCAGAATACAGCTGGAAAAACTATACGAGGTGATGGGTGGTTCGAAACTCGATGAGGAGGCGTCTGAAATGTTGAAAGAACTTCAAGTGAAGTTGAATAGCAGGCTGGACGAACTGAGTAAGGCCTTTGGTAATATCTACAGCCCGCGAATTGAAGTAAGTGTGAAGGATATGGGAGGGCTTTTGAGCAAAATTAAAGGTTCAACCAACACTTCGGTCTCATCTATTCGTGTGCGTGATAACATTGTGGAGGAAGCTGATAATGTCTTGAAACCTTTAATGGATCTTCTAGATATAAGTTTAGGGTTGTTTAACAAGATGTGCGAAAAGACTGTGCTGAAACGAGTGTTAAAAGAAATGTGGCGTATTGTGATCCAGAATATGGAGAAAACTGTTGTTCTGCCACCAATGGATGACCAAGCTAGCTCACAACTGTTAACAGCAGCGAAAGAGTTCAGTCAGTTCACAAAGTTCCGGGATGTGGCGAGAGGGGAAGACGGCAGCAAAAGCCTGACTCCGAAGCAGTGCGCCATCTTGACGGCGGCTGTTGATAACATCAAGCAATATTTCCATGCGGGCGGGAAAGGACTTAGACGAAATTATTTAGATAAGAGCGCGGAACTCAAATCACTCAAGTATGCATTGTCTCTCTACACTCAGACGACTGACGCGCTTATAAAAACTTTTATAGAAACACAAACATCACAAGATTCACCCAGTGTTGAAGATTCCCAAGGTGAGATAAACGTCCAGGTCGATCTTTTCACTCATCCCGGTACCGGCGAACACAAGGTGGTTGTGAAGGTTGTAGCCGCCAACAATCTAAAGTGGAAAATCAGAGGAATGTTTCGACCTTTCGTCGAAGTTCATATCGTCGGACCTTTTCTTAGCGACCGTAGAAGGAGATTTACAACAAAGAGTAAAAACAATGCTTTGTCGCCAAAATACAATGAAACTTTTCACTATATACTGAGCAACGAAGCAAGTCCAGATATTTACGAAATTCAACTCTGTGTCAAAGATTACTGTGTGTTACGTGAAAACAGGGTTATTGGTGTTGCTGTTATGCAGCTTAGAGAAATAGTTCAGCAAGGCTCTTGCGCATGCTGGTGTGTCCTAGGTCGCAATCTTCATCTCAACGAAACAGGTTGGGTCATTCTACGCATACTCTCACAACGATCTGGAGACGAAGTGGCAAAGGAGTTTGTACGTCTTAAATCAGAAGTTCGATCATTGGAGGATGCCAGCATCACTACTCCAACATGAAGAAGGATTCGATTCATGTCATGATATTGGTATTCATCTTCAATGCCATTCTAGTATTCAGAGTAATTCAGTGGTATTGATAGCATGGTGGTGAAGATTAGTGTCAAAATCACTAGATTGGTCTTAGCATTACACAGTAATGTTCATATTTTGTATCCTCAAAGTTTCAACTTTCTAGAGCCACACCCATCACTTTTTACAACACATTTAGTATAAGCTCATCATTGAAATTCGTGGTGATAGGATTTTATTCCACATTTTCTAAAATTATATACGAAATTAATTTGTAATTCGACTTTGCGTTGCTGGAAAGTCAGCAGTTCTTGGTTTTGTAAATAATTTTTAAGTAATTACTCATTTTCTCTCATTAAATTACTTCAACCAGGGTTAGTTTCAAACGACTAGGCACTAGGCCATCTTGCGTTTATTTGGTAGTGTTTCCAGCTAGCCTAACAAAAAATATCTGGAATAATTTGACAAACCATTGTGGCTAGTTGGTGCTTTTTCACCAGCATATAAAGTTTATTTTGAAGATACACAAGCAAAAGCAAAGCACAAGCATGGTCAAATTTGTATCATTTTTACTAATTTATGAAGACGGTTGACTGATAATAGTTTACTTCTATTTGAACTGCCCGTGTATTTGCACAAAGCTTTCCTATGTTCGTGTTATCATTTCAGTAAGAGCCTATTTCGTTTTGCTGGGTTGCCGATCAAAATCGGTCGCTCTTATTAAATAGGATTTCATTTCTCTCTTTGGGCAAACACTGTGCACCTTATTCTGTTGATATTATCGAGTGTAAATATGCAAACTTGTCGTAATCCGGGTCTTTGACAGAGCTTTTATGTTTCATAATCCAGATTAGGTTTTGCTGAATTCGTAATCTTTTTCTTCATACTTTTTCTGTGCAGTATTCCTTACAACTCTATTGAACTTTTTCACCAAGTTGGCGTTTCAACGATGTAGCGGTGTTTATTTGAATTTACGTTTCATTCCCATGTTCCATTTGTGCCATAATTTTCAATGGCTTAATTTAGTGTTTGAGCAGTAATTGTTCGTCAGCAGTTTTATCATGTGTTGTAGGACAATTTTTGGTCTGGATTTTTGTTATAGGTAATGTGGTGAATGTACTGTTGATCATTATTTTACTGTAATCTTCAACGGTATATATTATTTTTTGATATTTTTCTTAGTCATAGGTTAACTGTAATGAAAAAATATTACTAGAATTCTTTTAACTCAACACTTTAATTCAAGTTATTGTGGTATCTTGGTGGTTAGTCTTTATCCTAGTTCCATCAAATTGTTCTTACTTACTTTTGGGACTGAATATCTTATTAACAGTAGCAGCCAATTATAATACCGAGAGTGTCGCTGAGAGATTGCTAAGATTCCATTTCACTTTTTAGTGTGCAGTTGGGAATAACCCTGTTCTATTTCTGGACAGTTAAATACTGGTGTTAATGACAAATAGGGAATTTATGGTTCAAACCAAAAGAATGACAGGCCATCGGTGACATGATTCATCATTGCGCTGTTTAAATACCATTGTTTATACATTGACGGAATACTTTTATATTTTGTAACTTGAAACTCAAAAGTCAACTTATTCTCTTGTATTTGACGATATTAAACTAATTTAGATTTCTTCCTAAAACTAGGAAGAATAAATTTCCTTGACAAATGAGCCACTGCTACTTGCAGACTAAAAAAGGCGCTTCAATTTTATTTCTGTTTTTTAAATTGCAATCCATTAAATTATTTATCCATGCCCCTGGGGAGGTTGCAATGCCGGTGATGTATGTATTATTTTCCTTATACAGTATTGATATTTTATTTAATTTAGCCAAAGGATTGCTTCTCTCTTTGCACAGTAATACATAGCAACCAATATATTTGATTAATTTTCGCACTGTACAGTATTTGAGTGCTGAAGTAATTCTCTTTATTATGTCATCCGCTCTGCATTGACACTGTCTTTTATTGATTTTAGCGTAAAATTAAGAATTTGTTTCCTATATTTTACTGTCATCAAAATTAAAGTGCCATTTTTTTTGTTACCTGCTCTAATTAGGAATTGTTAGCATAATAAATAATCCATGCTATTGATATCTCGCCATTTATCATGTTTGATTTAGCTGAAGTATGTAAAAATAAGCCTTATTATATTTTAATTTTCAATAGACATTAACATGGATGGATTTCGTTTAGTTTCGGTGGTTGTCAGCTGTCCACCAAGGTGTAAAATACAAGCCCAGTTTACTCCGGTTTATTTATATGTTCATGGAAGCATTCATTCTTATCTACTCTCTAACTCATAATTCGTTATTTTGTAATTATGCTGGTTATCAGGAACGATATCATTCAAGAGATGACAACCTTAGTCCGGTTTTTTATTAAATATTCATGTGCAATATCAATATTTGATAGTCTGGGATGAGATTATGATGACGTTCACTCCCAAGAAATTGCGTGACGAGCTTCACGAGACGTCTTGCGGAGGGTCGTTAGGCTTGTATGATCTATGACAGTGGTTCTTAACCTATGGGGAATTACCCACTAGTGAGGAATAACAAAGGTTGCAGGTGGGGAATAAGGCCTCACCAGGGACGTGCGGTCAGGGGAGGCAAGTGGAGCAGTGAATTTGAGGATTTTTAGATCAAATTCAGGGCATAAACCTGAGGTGAGGTTTCTTATATATTTCGTTTCTTATGTTATAGTGTCGCACATCGTTCACCTAGCCTTATGGGGTAAGGAATATATAAGTGCGATATTTATTTTTAGCGTTATTTTGATACGAGTGTAGAGGGTTAATATTAGTGAATTTCCCTCGTTTCAGAATTACGGAATTTTAACCAACTATTCTGCCAGAATGACAGTGGTTTTTAATAACCGGTAAGTCGACGTTATCTTTTAAAGTGTATGATTCTCGGGAAATTATTCCGACTAATTGAGACAATTTGTGGGACTAAATATTAAAACAAAAAATTCAATTCTGGGAAATTATAATTACTTCTTTCTACAGACAGTCTACAGATGTATGTTTGTTTGTTCAGTAATTAAATTAGCACGGAACCACGCCGGCTCGTCGCTGTGATTGTGACGGGGTACTGTCCACCTAACCGGTGTTTAATGCATAGTAAAGTTCGATGGTCGGTGACAGTCCGTAATTGATTTCGCTTTGACACCTTCCACGGTTGATTGATTTAGGGATCCTCCGAAAATTTCACCCACCTGGCCTCCGCAGAAGACTTCAAAATAAGGTACAACTATGTTACTACTATGTTCTTAACGCTTACCGTATTCTCCTTATATTGTCGTATTGAAGGAGCGTTTTTAGTAACAGCTTGAAATAAGGCTATTACTAAAACCTGGTAGAGGTTGTGGTGGTTTAGTAATGGATTAGATTTTTCATTGATATCAATAATATAAATTAGTGAAGGTAGCAGCAAAGAAAGAAAACAGTCTCAAACTATATGTACCCTATGGTATTGCATATTTCTTCCTATGCCTCTCTTTTCTTGTCAATTACAGTTGCACTTGTACTTTAGTTATTTACAATCGGATTTTCCTCAATTAAACTTAATAAGTACTTTTCATATTTGGAATTGCTACATCTTTTTGCCATTGTTACTAGCCTCTGTGAATGCATTGCAGATTTTCAAACTGCTGCCCACAGAAATAGAACTACTGTATCATATGCTACTGTACAAGCATTACATACTTGCAAAGTATGAAGTGCTAATATGAAAACTCGCCTCGTAAAATTTAAGCCTTCCTGAACAGTAATTTATGGGAGTCAAGCTGATTTTACTAACACAGAATTGCTGGGATAAACCTAACAGTAGTTTTTAAATAACACCCTAGCATAAAAATATGTTTTCTTCGCCTCTGCCAAAGTAATCTCGACGGACTTTGGTCTTGGTTAGCTTGCACTTGCATTCGGGAGTTAAACGGAACAACAAGGACAAGCCGTTACAAAAGCGTGTAAATGATCTGTCACGGTACTTCCCTTCTCTAATACCAAACTCTGGTAATAGATGAGATGTCTGAGATAACTAGGATCCACTTGTAAAAATTGTCGTTAAATTTGTGTAAATAAAGGAAGTATTGCAAAATTATATCAATTTTAATCGAAAGAGATTTTAGTGTACAATGAAACATTCAAAGCATTAGATGGCTACAATGTATAAAATTACTGCGCAATTTTCGTGCGTTCTTTCATGAGAATGTGTACCATTCATTATTTCTGTGCATCAATCGCAACGCTATTAAATAATACTGCATTCGTGTTCTGATGCTGTGTTATAAGCAATAATTTCTGGTTCTTGGATATAGTAGAAGGATGATTAATGTAGCTATAATAAAATGTTAGCAAACATGTCTTCGTAAACGCGATGTATCGATATGAAGACGCATGGTGATAGGAGTGATTTTTTTTTGGAATGACTATTCGATTATAGTAACATAGTTCTCCATCCATGTTGTCAATGTTTCCTCGTGCTTCTCTCTCCACACTATGTTTGATTTAGTCCGTTCAATCACCTGGTCGAGAGTTCGCTCGGCGGTGCCCAAATTGGTTATTGAACTTTTGAAATCCTCGATCTTACGATAGAAAATATCACGTATTACGTATAATGTCGTCTTCGATCTTTGCATAGCTACCAGTGTAATATGTCTTTCTTATCTTACCATTTGCAACTCGTATTCAGTTGAGAATCGCCTTGTCACCACTTCAATTAAACTGTCGAATGAGAATCCATCTCCGTATCTGATATACAATAGTTGTCGTTAAATTTCTTGGCAATACTTCTCCGGGTCAGTATGTAGCACTGTACCTACCTTTCAACAATCATATCCCAATTTCCGACCATATATGCCCAAACCAAATCCCGACCATATTCTTCACCTGCAATATATTGCAGACATGTTCTCAGACTGTCTTGCCTTCTGATGTAGGTTGCGTCCAAGCAATATTCTATGTAACGGTTTAGAATCCATGGTTCCTTACTGCATGCCATGCCATACCTACATAATATACAAAGAGTATTATCCGTATACCCAAAAGCCTTCTCAAAATTATATAAGATATTTTAGTGAAGGCTTGATTACATTGATATCAGTATTACCTCAAACTGGATTTTTTTTGTGCATTTGATGCATTATTGTGTTGTTCCCACGCGAAATTCCATTCCTCCACTCCTCCGTTACGGATCGCTGCGCAATAGACATCGTCGCGGTACGTACTGGAGATCTCTTTAGTCGGATCGGTCATCCAGAGCTGGTACATTTCGGTTGCGTTTCCGATACAGTTCTCATCTCCGTAGTAGCACGCTGCTTCAATCCCAAGTTGCATTGTCATCCTGTTTAGTAATGGATTGTTAAAGGACTATAGATTGTACTAGGAAAACTTTTCTGTGAGTTGACTGAAACGTATAAAATTCTGAAAATACTATAAACTACCGCAACGTTTAAAATTGGAAAAATGTGTAAGCGGGCAGACAATGAAAGCCTGTGATGCTAACCTTTCAATTTGCGCTTCATCAGTCGTGTTGAGCTCCTCCCACCCAAAAGTATCGTACAGCGAAGGCACTGCAAGTTGTAGGATGTAATTCTGTAAAGATTGGACACTTTCAATAAATAGACATGCAAGTTATAATATAGCTGTGGAATTATATATGAATTTGTTTACCGAACAGGGAAAACAGAATTGAATCATAACAATATTGGCTTTAAGAGTAGTAGATGTAATGTAACATAATAGTAATATTTAAGTATCTTTCTGCAATTGCAATTTCCGTGATGTAGAATTATCTACGAGTTCCGAATATATTCAGTTTAGAGAAATTTCGTTCCCAGTTCCAAGTCTCGTTCCGGGTCCCCTCTCATTTATCAACAAGTATATTACAATTCATTCAGCATACCGAAAACGTCCCGAAAACTGGCGCACGTCCTAGTACATATTCTATGTATTTGATGTTGTTCAAATAGGTTTTCCACGGTACGTAACTTCTCTCCTGGGTAAGGTATAGACTGATATCCAAGGAGACAGTGATTTCTAGCCTCCCAGCTCTGAAAAAACATGTTTCGGCATAGATTGATAATGCAGGAGATTATACTACTGCTTGGCATATTTTTTATTACCTTGCCAAGTTGAAGGCATCGTCCATAAGCTGCGCACGATTTTCAATTGAAAAATCCTGTTGACCAAAGATAATTTTGTATTCAATCAATCCAAGTACATCTCGATGCTCAGATCGGTGGCTTTCAACCTTTTTGTTACCTTTTTAGGGTCGCGACCCCTAAGTTGAAAACCACTGGCCTAGATGGATTGACTGAGCTAGTCTTATAACGTTTTGTGATTACACAATAAAAAGTGTGAATCCATATATCATAAACCGTTTATAAATTCTATTATCCGCATCATGTGCCGGACCCGACAATGTCGGATAATCAAATTTTCACTGTATTATGTATTTCGTAATCTGCGTTTGAATCAAAAGTCTCGACTTGCTTGCTTGCAAAAGTCTTAACTGTGTAGCTAATTGTATTCACTGCTCACGGTAAAGCTTGTCATCTTCAACTTCTCTGTTAACCTTCCCCATGTATCGCTATCGTAGTTCACTCTGTAGTAACCAAGAGCATCAATGTTTGCTAGAATGTACTCAGGCTCTGCTCCAATCGTAAGCCCGGCTTCAAAGTAATAGAGTATTTTGAAGTCCACAACCGTTAATTTTAAACAGTAAAATATTTTTCTTACCTGTGTTGTCTGGTTCTACCCACATTTGAGATTTGCCACCAGTGCCTATTTGCGCAAAGGTCTTATAGGTGAATGGTACGTACCATTTGTATCTGTTTTAAATTATAATATCTTAATATCAGTTAATAATCATTATTAGCCCATTACCTCTTATGTACTCTTGAGTTCTAAAATATAAGGCTAAACTTTGTCGGATGAATTTGAAGGTTCTGGAATTGCTCATTCAAGTCTCCTCAATTGAATTTTTTCCTAAAAATTCCCCTTTGTCGTTTACTATGTTTTGGTAGAGATGTTAACATAAATTACTGAA
>QXVX01003145.1:536-12501 GCA_013436065.1 Halocynthia aurantium
TTTGTCAAACCCGATCTCTAACCCGGCACAGTTTTGTTGCATTATTATTTTCTGTGTATAAGCTGGATAATATATTAAGTTATAGATGATTATTTAAGAGGCATCAGATACGTTTCGGTATGTGGAATTTTTAGGATTGAAATGATAGTATGCTCCTACTATATATCCTGTCTAAGTCTTTTCTAGCAATGGACTTCAATCCAATAACCTAGAAGTTCACCCACCCAAAGCGTTAAAATTGAAATTTGGATTTGTTCTTGCGTTCATTACAGGTTGAATTTCATTTTTAGCCTCTAGGTATACCATTGGATGATTGGAATATATTGATGTAGCCTTACCATGAACATTAGCATATTCCCCATAGTAATCATAGGTACAAGACACACCAGAGTATGCATTAGTCTGTTTTAAAATAGAAATATGTAAAAAAGGATGGCATAACTGTTGTTTAGCAAACGTTGTTTAGTAAGAATTTCTAAATATGTCCATATTAACATATTTTTACTGGAATTGAATGGGTGTACGAAAGTTGTATAACACGGAAAGGTTGGCCACTGCTTGATGGACAATATTTGCTTTAGGATGAAGCAAGGCTACAATTTTCTCATTGGTTGCACTAATTAGATTTGTCTACCTGGCTATGCTACCAAATTTAATTTGCTAAAAATGTTGTCAAACAAAGCACCTTGTTGGTGCGTGACCTTTACTTGGTGGAAAATTTAGCTCCTGAAGGTTTTTGTTGTTGTTGTAATTGACATATTCATCAAAGTTAGCGGGAAGAACTGAAAAATTGGCTTGCCAATTAAATTATAATGGATGGATTCAATGCTATACAGTTTGGTCCAAACTTTTTTGTTGTACTTGTTCAGGTTTTGCTGATATTGATTATGAAACACTGAAATCTGTATTGGAAAGAGACACACTGGGGATCAGAGAATGCAAGCTTTTTGTTGCTGCTGAGCGGTAAGCAAAATAATAGTCTGTTTTCAGAAACCCATTCTCATCCTTCACCACAGTATGCACTCATAGATAAAAGTCAGTTGCTGGTTAGCTGACGGATGAGCAGGACAAAAGAACGCCAATATTATTTTGTTGAGTTAGCTGCTTTCGAACTGATTCTATTGTCAAACTCGAAGCCTGGCTGTTCATTTGAATTTACTCCCAATGGCAAACTAGCGATTTTATTGCGCTAACTCCTTTGTCACACACATTCTAGTTAGGCTAGCTTTTTGTACCAGTAGCTTTCCAAATTTAGTAATAGTGTAGCATGCATTAGGTATAATAGAAAAATGAATTAATGTAGAAAGTAGAATTATGATGTTATTGTCATCCAAGTGAATGCTCATATTTTAAAAATCCTGGCTGTTCAAATTTTTGTTTCCAATTTTTATAATTATGACTCTCTTCGAAGGTGGGCTGAAGAAGAATGTCGAAGACAAGAACTTGAAATAACACGAGAATGCAAACGTAAGGCATTAGGAACATTGATCAACCAGATCAGATTCCCCATCATGTCTATTGAAGAGTTTGCACAAGGACCTGCGCAATCTGGAATTTTGACAGACCGAGAAATAGTCGAACTTTTTCTCTACTTCACTCTCAATCCGAAACCTCGAGTAAGTACCTGAGACGAAGGTGTTTGTAGGTTTGTCCTATGTTATTTATTAATATTCATACACATCCCATTCACGAGCTGAACAATAACTATAACACCCTATTCAAAATGGATGTTCCAACCACATTGCTGGATGATACCTAATAATGAAGTGGTTTGAAACTGATATCTTGTGTACATCACGTTGTTTCATTTACCTTGTCTAATAATAATTTTGTAATTCTTTCAAGTTCACTAACTTAACATTTTCACCCAGGTACGATTTTCAGACAGACCTCGCTGTTGCTTAACTGGAAAAGAGCAATGTGTTCATAGATTTATGGAAGTCGCTCAAAGGTAAGCAAAGGTACTTCTATGCATCATGTGTTTACTGTGGACCAAATATACCCAAGAAATATCCAGTTTTATCAATGATTTTCGAAGTGGGCGCTAGCACCCCTTGGCAGGCATTCAAGTTGCTGACAGGGGTGTTGCAGTGAAATTATCTAGTACAGAGGTCACATGCCAAAAACATAGCCAATATAGCCAGTTTTCCGCTAATCCCGATTCTGGTAGCCAGATATGTAGTCCACTACCTCTATGATATCTTCTGCTTGACTTTCTGTCTGTTTCCTCAAATTTGCAGCAGGTTTTTTCACATGAACTGATGTATTTTCGATAAACACCTAAATTAAATGTTCTAGTGTGTGTCAAACAACCGGTCAGATTTACCCCAATAATGCTTTCTTCCAGATGGGGATATTCNAAAGAAAGTGTACTGCTCTCCATATCCGCACATGCCAGCGATCAGCATTATGTAATGTTTTGAACAATAAATTGGTGGTATCTCAAAGCGAGTAATCAATCTATTAATAGGCATGTAATCCACCAATACGATTACATGGGAGATTGTTCAATATTTTCTGTGTGAAGGGAGGGGCCTGCTATTCCTTTCGAAATTTCGTGCCCATGGCAACGCCCCTGTAGGCTCCCGCACTACAACAATGGGTAGGTATGTACAACCGAGTAGTAGAACTTGCGCAGAGCTTCTCAAAAGATGTTAAAACCATATTTTTTTCAGGGTTCTAACAGGTCTACCATTTGCCGAGATTCTATCGCTATTGCATTTACTGTCGTATGTACAAGAACCATGGTGTATTTTTCCCTAAAGCTCTCCTGCTATGCTTAGTTTGTTATTACCAACCATGGTATGTATATCGAATTTTTAATATGATCGACTTAACCGCATTTGTAACCCACAGACACCTGCAGAGCAGACCTATTCTCGAATCGCTGGCCGGCATCAGTAAACAGAAAAGACTCTTTATACCTGCCGTTTGAAGTTATTAAATATCGAACCAGAATTCAAATTTTCAGCAAGGTAATTCTTATTACGTTTTATATTGCTTCCAAGTAACAAAACATCAGTGAATATACAAATTTATACTCGCAACGAATGGCGTTTCTTGAATATGTACATAAACAGTAACTAGGTAGCTGATTCAGATCGATAGAATTGCCGGTATGATTAACAAATAAAAGCAAACTGCTGTATACACCAATAACAAAGAAAGGTAGTCATATACCTTCAATTTCTGCATATTAGGTTTGAAACTTTCGTTCCTACCTCTGGCTGTTATTATCGTATACAATATGCTCAAGAAAGTAGCATACCTTGATATAACATTTGTTACCCACTGTGAATGCCCATACCCCTGAAAGTACCACAGTATTGTCGCATATCCCTTCATTTGTGAAAAGTCAATTAAAACCGCAGTAATTATTTCTACAATGGAAACAGGATTACTTTTCTATGTAATTATGGCTGTGTAAGCAGGCAATACAACTCTTGAACCGAATGCTTAAGTACGGATTGAGAGAGGCTCTTTTGTTGCTGTTCTGTATCATTAATCATGATAGTATAAAATTAGTTTGAGAAGTGTGCCCCAGTATATAGGTTTTCCTGAGGTTTTGCCTGTGTCACTAACAGTCAGCCAGAAAGATTTTCAATGAGGCAAAAATTTGAAACTCATATTAAGATTAAGACAAAGATAATCATACCATTAGGAAAAAATATAAGACATAATAAAAAAAAAATGATAAGAAACCCTTCACCCTTGCTGGAAAGTAGCAAATACAAACACACAAGCTTTGAATTTCTGCTAAGCGCATGTAATTGAAAAGCAATCCAAATATTGAAACACGAATGTTTTGTTACTTGGAAGATTGTAGTGTTAATGATTAGTGTTCTGAAGCTTCAGTAAAGTGAATGGAAATTTTTAAAATTGTTGAAACAGTGATCACTATTTACTTAATCAATACATGTTACTGAAATAGCATCTATGAAGTGTACAGAAGTGTCATTTATGGGAAGAGCTATGAATTGGTGGTTGAAAACATCTTACATTTTCCATCGGTATTAGTCCGGCGCTTGCCGACTTCAGATACTTATTCAATATCCCAAAAATTTCATTATTTAGAATTTCAAACTTTCTAACTCGTTCTACAAACTTCTTCAGCGGCACCTGCTTGATCACTTCGTCTTTTTCGTCATATTTTTGCACCTTCATTATGTGATATGAAAAATCGAGAACTTCAAATCGCTTGTGTTGACGCAGAAGAATAAGTAGCGAACAGGCTGCCCAGTGCAGTCCATCTCCGAACAGCTGCTCGGTCGTGAACTCATTCTCCCTCACGGGAATGCAGTATACAAATTGAATAGCGCTCCAAAGTCTGTAGAACTCCTTGCATTCATCAACATGCATTACCCCGTTAGAGGCAGGTCCTCCCTGCCAGACCGGCTCGTCCAGGTAGGTCTTAATTTTGTTCAAAACCACCTCGAACATCGACAACCCACAGCACAAGCGTTCTTGAGCTAGCAAATCACTTTCACGGGATATCGCGATTTGCTGAGGAGTGCCGTACTGCTCGATCAGCGGCACGAGGTGAAGAGATTTATATTTGTTTTCTAATTTTTTCACTTTGACTTCTAACTTTTCACCCTCCTTTACAAAAGGCCTTGGAATGATATCTTGAAAGGGAGCAGCATGCAGGAGGTCTCGGATTTCCTCCTGATTGAGATTCTGTTCGATCATCAGGCAAAAGAGAATGGCGTTGCCAACTTCTCGAAAATTTTGAAACACCAAAGTTTTCAGTTCCGAGTATTCGATAATATCTTTCAGCTGGTGCTGGTAGTACTCGAGAACACCAGGAGACCCGTAATCGTATCGTGGCAATTTCAAGATAGGTGGCATGACCCCCATCAGAGTCGATACGTATTCCAGAATCGTGCCTTGCAGAAGACTTTTGACTATTTTTAAGAGTTCTTCGATCACGACCGCAATACCCTGATAGCCAATCAAGCGACAGATGGCTGTGAAATGTTCAAAACCTATGAAATCTGAGTACAAAGAGGCGATTTCACGATAAGCAGCGTTCAACTGCTTTGTTCCAAAGCCATAGTGATGACCTGCATTGGGAGGTTTATCCCTCTGAAGATCTTGCGAGAAAGTGATAGGCGTTCGAACGAACCTATTCGTCGATCCGTTATAGCAGTAATTAGGCAGAAAATCATAATTCAGCTCCCAGAAGACGTGAAGTGTGATTCTTCCGTATGGTGCAGAGACGTTATGATTGGCTTCTCGTAGAATAGCATCAAAATTATCCAAAGTTAAATGTTTACTGAGTAATTTGTGGGTCTGTCTGTTGATTTCAAGCAGCATATCAAGTTCTATGATGCCTGTAATATCACCGCTTTCGAACTTACTGATCGCAAGGTCTACAGATTTGTGCATCGCCACCTGCACACGTTGAGTGATCAGGCGATTCAGATCGATGGAACGACCGAGCAACTGTACGTGCCTCTGCTTCAGCAGCGTTTCGTAGCGATTTGCCTGAGGATAAGGAATGACCATCGCACAGCGATCACGGAAGCCGACATCGATCAGTTGAGATGCGGCTAAGTGCTTGAAATAACTAAAGATCTGGTCGGAAAGCTTGTAGACGAACTGATCGAAACACAAGTTAACCTCGGCCTCAACTTCGTCATACAAAAACTGCTTTCGAAACTTTGTAAGGGCATAATAAGCGCTATCGTTGTAAAGATCGAGCGAGTACAGAACGTACTCCATCATTGAGGGTTCTTTAGTCTCGAGAATATGATCGGTCAAAATCCAGGGCAGTGACATTTCAATTGGAAATTGTATCCTTTTTCCCATGGTGAGCTCTAGAAAAAACTCTCGATACCACAACTGGGAGAGGTCGCAACATTCCTGGAGAGTGTCACTGAGCGCAAGAAGGGCAGGATAGAAAAACGAATCTTTGTGAAAATGTTCGATCGCGTCGACGGTATGAGAATCCAGCAGAGAACGAAGAGTTTTTTTCGTTCCACTTTTCTCAGCCACGAGGGATTCGAGCATAGTGCGAACCATATACAGCTGTGTACTGGAAGGCCCGACATTTCGTCTTGGTACGTCGATATGGAACCCGGTTTTCGGATCCTTTTCTCCCTTGAGGGCAGGATCATTAGGGGGTTCGAATCCTCTGATCCAATCTGCACATGTTTCCCTCACGGAACTTATGATGCTACGAACATGATTTTTCTTCTTTTTAATGGATTGACGAAGAGGATCTCTCAGTTTTAGTTGTACGAAATCTTGAACCTGCGCATACACATAGTTTCGTATGGCATCTAAAAACACACTCTCCATTCTGACCATCAGCACTTGCAAGCCTTTAATCATGGCCATGACCTCGACCAGTGCATATTTCTCTTGGCTGGAATAGTTATAACGGGTGGCTCTCTCATATTCTTCAGCTTCATCTTTGCATTCAGGATTGGTGTACTTGTCTGTCGGATGCACTAGTTTCCACGAATAGACTTCCATCACATGAGAACTCCATTTCGAAAGCAATTGCAAACCACGCAAGGCAAGCTGATAGAGAGCGTGATTTTCCTCGTCTGTTCGCGGCTGGTCCCTTTGAGTTGTGGTAACGACTTCGTTGTTGCTGTATCTTGCCAGTTCGCTCGTATACTTCATATGGTCTTCCCTAATACCGACCAGCTGTTCGGCAAGGTTATACTGTGCACTGGAATTGCCCGTACTCACCGACGAAGAAGCACAAGACCATCGGGATCGGTTTTCATCGAAATCCGACATGTTTTGTATGTAGGTTGCGAGTGGAATCTGCATATCTCCATACAGCGGTACAACCTGCAGTTGCTTGAAAAATTTATCTATTTTTGTCAGACTCAATCTTTTTTTATCCTGCAGTTTGTATATGTTAACATCTTTGTGAATTTCTTTGTTGTCCAACAGACACAGGCCAAACCCCATAATCTTCAGCAGCATGTGTTTTTCGCCCGGAAGTACATACATCTTGTTTTCGTAATAGTTCATGCTGATATTTATGATGTCACATACCAGCTCTTCTGAATTGGGTATTCCCGACAGAGCCATTTTTAATGTCCCGGTTATTTTGTCATGATGTGCGAGGAACATGGATAGATTTTGAGATTCTTGTATGGACTGCGGATCTGACATTTTTTTCAGAAACTGAGCGGCTCTACGGTAAGCAGAATAATCATTTTTCACGCTGCTTTTCATGTTTTTCAATGCATCTAATACCGCAAACATGTTTATGAATTTGCCAAGAGTTAACAGATAAGCTTCGGAAACAAAATCTTTCCTTCTCTCTTGGTGACACAATCTCTTGACTTCAGCGCAAAATTTTTCCACCGCCTTTTTCTGAAAAAGCATGAAATCCATCAGCTTTTTAACTTCTGGCTCGAGTACTTTGACCGTTTTTTCGTATATCTCGACCCTGTTGGCCTGTTCGTTACACTTCACTTGCGGGATAGCGCGCGAACAGCTACGCCACGTGTAGAGCATAACCGCGTAGGTTTCTCCTTCTTCAAGCATCGCATTCATGTCGGAATGAACTGTTGCTTCCTCAATGTATTTTGCAACACCTGTAACGAATGCATTTCTGTCCTCAAAATTTGTATCAATATTCGCCTGATAAAGCAAGGTTGAGGGCATTGGCTCGATGCATGGCTGCTGATCTGGAAGAGGCAGGTCCTCCAACAAGTCCACATTGGACAAGGCATCCTCAAGGGAGACATTGGTAGTCATTGCTTACGTTCAAATTCACTTTGTCAATAATAGGAGATTAATATGATTACATCTCAAAAGCATTAGGATCTTCTACAAAAATATAAAATTGAGCACTTGGAATTAAACAAACTTGCTCGAACTGAGGTGAACAATGTTACCGAATTATTGTAAAACTTACTTTGAATCTACTTACTGCAGTAAATAAATGACTTAACGCCAGGGCGTGTCTAGGCATAAGGTATACAATGCATTTCCCATTCAGTTTGCTCTAGGTGTCGCTATTGAGCGGTCTCAAATATTTGCAAAGTAGGATAAAAATAGATACGGCAAGCCAGTACAGTATATCTTTCTATCTCAAATACATACCCACATAACGTCCACCGTCACATCTCCACCATTGTAGTGCCGGAGAACAAGTTCTGAAAATCACTTACGATGACAACGACTCACATCATCCGGACACTGTTATATCTTCAACATTGTAAAGCTAGAAAATTACTGACACCAACGACGTCTCACTGCATTAGGACAGTGAATAATACAAATAGGATACTTGGTATTTCAAGCATCTCCTCTTCCTACATTAACACTACATCACTGTAAAATCAATTTATTGTAAACATAACGACTTCTTCTTATTGACATTGATTGAGATTACAAGCTAAAAAGGCATGGTCATGTAAATTTATAAAACTATAGTAGTGGGTGACATTAGTTTGAGGTAGAAGGAGGTGATGATGAGGCAAACTATTTAAATTGTTGGTAACTGCATAATGTGTTGGATGATACGTTATTATATTTCCTCGCCTCTTTGTGCGCCTGATTCGCAGTCTGACTCCATATCTGTTTAACTGATTACACTCCATTTTTAATTTAGTAGTTTATTATGGCCGGAGCCAAACTGCAGTAGAACATTTTCTACTACTGATATAACCGGTGCATTTTGCTACATAGTCAGTATTAGAAGAAGTCTTAACACTGCTATGCGACATATTATATTCGCCGTCACATGCGCATAGGAAATGATATGTATGATATGTACTTTGATTCATGTCCACAATATAAAAGAGAACGCTACAATGACATCTCTTTTTTTGGGTGAACACTACAAGCCTTAGGTAATTGATATAAGCTGATAAAGACTTTGGGTTCCTATCTGGAGGCGTGTATCTGGATTATTCTTCAAATATGCTTTGTAAATATTAATTTGAGGATTGTTATCAATGGATTATTGACTTACATCCTGGGATCGATAGGAAAAAGGAAGTCAGCTCAGGGAAGACTCCCTTCACTTGGGGTAATGCCAGGTATTTCTGAAAATTTTTACCATGAAGCACAGCAACCAGTAATATTAATATTGCATTTCGTAGTCTTTATGGATGACTCATCTTCTAAAGATTACACCCCGTTCAATATTGTGTGTATTTGTTGACAATAGGTTGATAAATATCCTCTTGTATTTTAGTGCTGATCTGCAATGGTATCCTGGATCTCTGTCAAGTCATGTGGACATCATGTCAATCACAGCGCTTAGATTATTGCCAGAAGTATCAGAATTGGTAAGTATTTTTGTAATTCGAATAGCTACAATGGTATTTTTTGTAGAATATTTGATTTTATCCTTCGGGTATAATTTTACAATATTTTAACGCAAATGGTAATTACGTTATGAGATCCCTGCTGAGTGATCAATAAATCCGTGTAAACAGAAGACATCCTTGAACCCCACACATGCATGTTTTATGACTATTCATGAATGAAGAAAACATACTTGAAATACTAACCATCATATTTGCATTACGGAATGTTGGAATGCAGTGAGATGTTAGCATTCTAAATATATTGTGGAAACTATTCTTCCAGTGGTTCTCAAACTCAAAAGAAGAACCGTTTCAGAAGGACCGCGAAGTGCATTAAATTGTACTAAATGAATGTGATAAAACAATACATTTTTAAGTTGCATTCCTAGTTTACTATAATGAAAAAATGAGTTCGCACATGTTCGAACTGGAGCAATCTCGAACCCCCATAGCATTGAAGTTATTTAACTGGCACTCCAGTGTCATAATAATTCAATATTTTTGTTTTATGGGACCGCGAATCATTGAAAAAATTTCAGGGGACCGCTACGCAATTTTTTTTGTTAAATTCTAAATGGTGGAAAATAATGGTCTGGATTTCTAACATGTTATTTCTTCATTTTTCTACACTACAAAAGAATTGAAAAGACAGTGTTTAAACTTTGGCAGTTTATTTGTAAATTTCTTTAACGAACATAAAACTACAGATACACTGTTGGCACTTGTCATTCTTGGTTTATGTAAGCATTGTTTAAAAAGAATTTTAATATGTATTGTTGGCATATGTCAGCAAACCAATATAAAAGCACTGCAGTAAAAAAAGTATAAAAATTGTTGTAGGCAGTATAAAAAACAGTATGTACATTTAACGCAGGTGTACGAGTATCAAGTGGCAGAAGATATGCATTGAAAATTCAGTGTTCAAGTGGGCTTAAAAAGAAGCAGCTAGATGTTCTCTGAATCACTGTCCTGTTCAGATTTCAAACCCGCAAGGTAATCTTTCACGTTAGTATATCCATAGTGCCTCGCCAGCCCGATAAGGATTCCAGTGGCACATTTTCCATGCCTGTTACGACAGATACTGCAGTTGCAAAAGCCTTTGCAAACGGGGCAAATCCATTCAGGGTCAAGCAACGCTTCTTTAACAGATTCTCCATACCGATTCTGCAAACACGGACCACAAAATTGACCTCGAACGCCAACACACAGTTTGGAACGGCAGCAGGATTTGGTATCAGTGGTTTTTTGTCTACACTGATGGCAGGATGTTCCATTCGCAGGATCATAAGTTTTCCCAACAGAGTGTGCTGCAATATTGTTCAACATTCTCTCGGTAACATCTTCCACAGAAATTATTTCATGTTCCACGACTGGCCTCGAGTTACGTGCATAACTCCTCTTTTTAGGAGATTCTCCGTCGGATTTCCTCTTCCTTGGAAATAACTGAACAATGAGTCGCTTTTTCTCCACTGGAGGCTCATCATCGACAATCTCTCCAAGCTTGGATCTACGTCTTGTTACTGGAGGAAGACTCCGTGTTAAAAACCTGCTGTACAAATTTCTTGTTGATTTCTCACGACGAGGTGCATGCAACGATGCAGGAATATTTGACTTCATCTGCTGAAATAAAGGCTCATTATGCAGATCAGACATTAGATCGTTCAACAATGCCTTCCTCTGTTTGACGAGCGATTTTCGGTTGTTTGCAACAGCTTTGGTAAGCACATCTTCGACATCGGAATCCGAGAAAGATTCGTCATCGTTCTCCGAACTAGATTCTTTATTGCTATGGTACCCCGACGATCTCGAATCAAAGTCCTGATCCAGGATAGGACTGGAACAATGATTCAGTTTACTTCCTTGGAGGTCAATTTCAGAAAACCCCAAAAAATCCTCATCCTCACCAGTTTCATTGAAAATTGTTGACAGAGCATCTCGACTTGTACAATTCATCTTCAGCTGGCTAGAAATCATCTACAACAAAAGATATTTGGTTAGTTGTGATTTTGGAATCATGCATGGAAAATATACAGTGGAGTCTCTTATTGTGACATCATCACATCACAATGAGCGGCGTGCAAAGTATATCGCTTGTGCTTATCGTGCATTGCAAGTCATTAAGCACATATTTATATCAATTTACAATTGATAAAAACATCAAACTAATTGCATACGACAATAGATTGCAAAACTTACCTTTTTGCTCGGAGCACAGTTAACGTTTTCACTTTGCAACACTGCAATCTGCGAATGGCGCGTAAGCCAGGCGAACATGCTACAGATACTTCACTAGAGGCGTCAAAGAGATTGTTGTGATTTATTTTCAGAAAACCGAGGACATTTTGCAGATTCCGGTTCATTCACGTATGATTGGAATTTGTTAACAAGTTTGCAAAAAAAGTGAATGATGCATTAATCCGATTTCGTGATGAAAAACTTCCCAAACTATTCCAATCATTCAACTGATTTTCTATTTATTGTTCAGGGAATCGTTCGAGCGAAACACGTTACCATAACGACCACTAACGCACGTCTTCGATAGCTGGATACCAAATTTACCTGGGATAGAATACTTAAGACGACAACCGCCAATGTATATTGGCAAATATCCTGAAAATATTTTAAACTTTTTACATAATTCACGATACGTTTGATTAATGTTTTCTATGCTCATG
>QXVX01003151.1:0-14678 GCA_013436065.1 Halocynthia aurantium
CGTTCGACAATCATTGATCAATATTGATTTAATTACGGGTAGAGAGCCTGCTTTGATTGCTCAACAAATCGAGAAGATTAAGGTTCGGGTACACAATCTTCTGGGCAGTTAAGGCACTTGCCAATATATTCCTGTGACCGCTGGCTAGCTAAAGCCAGTAGTCCTGTAAATAATTCACCACATCTAGGGATGTATGATATAGAACAGATAGAATTAGGGAATGATTTCGGAATTCTATTTTCAAAACAAGAATTATGAATCCTATTGAGGGAATGATATATGATTTTATGAATATTAAATTTGTAAGATCATTTAAAAAAAACACGAATCAATTAAAAAAACTGTCACTAAGTAGATAAGACTTCTTTTAAGTCCAGCATCTACCCTAACCCAGCTGTGGATATTTTGTTAGTGATTGATGGTTGGAATGAAATGGAATGAAAAGGTTGCGAGATTGTCGAGATTAGTAAAGATTCTGCCCTGGGTCGTGGACGGTGTGTGGCTATGCATACACACCAATGATTTTCCAGCACCCTCGGTGTCAAATTTTTGAATTTTCCCATACTAACTGAAGTGACATAATAATTATTTAACAATATAAATCACTGATTCCAACTCTCCTGTGTCTCAAAGCAACATGGACTCTAATAACTTGAAGTTAAACTAGAATTAATTTTGAAAGAAGAAATTATTGAAAAACAGGACACACAGTTTATATAAATATTTGTGCACAGAACAACCAGCTAGAGATAATCATGGTTTAACTGGACAAAAGTGACCACAGAGTTTGGTGGGGTTAAAATTCTTCAGGCAAGATATCCAGGGTCGACGGTTCTTCAAGTGACCCGGTCCGGGTGAAGGGTAGGATTAGTGTTAATCAACCCTTACCCTAACCGTCAGAAAACCTAGCCGACATTATGGGGTCATGATTATTCAGTGGATCCAAAATCACATCACTGCTATGTTCGTTGTGGTCGTAATTTAGCCTATTAAAGTGATTTTTATTCTTTATTGTATCTAGATCCAGGGGCGTAGTCAGGAATTTTGAAAGGGGGGGGTTCNACAATAGATTTTAACAGACCTTTGAAATGAAGATTAAATATTGAGGACTGTGAACTCCAAGCGGGAAATTGATAGGTCTTCAAGTCCAATTATTTCATGTACTGTAACTTTAAATCTTATTATTTCCATAACTGTGTAATTTATTGAGGGTAATTTGTATTAGCAGTAGACCATTAGGAGAAGCCGAAGTTGGATTTTTTTCATAAGTTTATCCTGGACTAATACACTGATCATATATGAATTTGATAACAATAGTCTTAAGGCACCACTCTTGTTACTGTAGTAATATAACTCGTACATGCTAGTGTATTCATACGATTCTAATCTAGCATAGGTTTAAACAAGACGTGTGCAGCCTGCAGACATTCTCACAAGTTTTTGATAAACAATATTTTTTGAGAGAATAGCGTGCTCAACGACAGTACGAAGCAACATCAAAATAAATTTGATTTTATCTGTTACTTTCTTTGTGTACCAAATATTTCAGTTGTACGAAAAATAGTTATATTTCTGTGCATCATTCATTTTATCATTGGGCAAATTTAGAATGAAAACAGATGTGACCCCCATGGAGATAAGTTTGCCCACCTCTCGTCTAAACAAGTATTACATCTAGTGAAGCTTACATGGGAACACTGGCCAGATATGATAGAAGATGTCGCATGTCATCGGGCTTGATTTTATCTGTGTTCTGTCTCGCTGGGAAGGTGAGTATAGGACCGCCATGTTGATTGCGTCCGCCTGAAGGAAAAAAGATAACGGTTGAAGGGAATGTTTATATTGGAGCCGAGCTCTTGATCACAGGGATCACCGGTCGACGTTATAGGCCGTGAGAGCAGAGGAATTACAAAAATTGTGTACGCACAGTCACAACCATCAAAGATATTTCATACCTACATCAAAGAGGAATTTATCAACATTCTAAAGCAAACACTTATGTCTGTTATGAACTTTCAAATAACATGATTCTCAATTCAAATAAGGACGATGTAATCATGTTTTCAAATCTAAATTGGTATTTCAAATAGCCGCCTACAACTAGGCATACCCAAGTTCCAATTTTCACTGTCAAGATTAAAACTGATTACTGTATTTGTATATAAGTTGCACTTTATTATACCAAACCCCAATAAAGTGATTTGTTAGTTTTACATTCCTTGAACTCAGGGGAGTATCTCTATGGAAAGAGCTAAATGATGTATCATTTATTACACATGTACTTATTCCACCATTATGTACACACACGCTGACACTCTCACTGACACATACAGTAGTGTCTCTGTATTCATAGCATGTCAACCTCTTGCGATGATTAAATTATGATAGAAAAAGGTTTTACCTTATACCAAAAGGACATCAAATATTGAATGTGATGTGAAATACAGTCAACAGGTCTATGAACGACTTTATGGAGAAATCAAACCCAAAGCTTGATCTTAATAATGCAAATACTGTAATGGTAAAAAATAGAATGTATAGTAGCAGGGATGTCCAATGAATAAAACATTTAGGTGCCAAACACCGATAAAATGTTTCTGGCACCGAATTATATGATCTACTATGTTTGTCCATACCATATGTGGTTCCAAATGAATATTCATGTGCCAAGTAATCCCAAAAATTACCACATTTCTGGAATTTGGTGAAAAAGGCGCAACCAATAAGGCAACCCAGCATAGGTGGAGCAACAGCAAAATTTTATAATAAAAAATTCTTGGCCATCCCTATGAAGATCTGGCTGCATTTATGCAACTAGAATCTAGTTATGGCCGCACCCGAGTTCTGTGTGGGGTATGGCAACATGGGCATCGGACCAGCACAGATTGCACAATTTGCAAACGCTAATGATAATTCCAATGGGCAATTTCTAAAACACACATCCAGTATTTTAGTCTAAACATGGGATAATAGCAGTATTTATACCTGATAAGTAAGCTATCTTCTCTTTCAATAGGTCGATTAGGTCGATTGCTTTTAGTCTTTCTCCCATAGTGATAATTCCACTGCTTTTTTGATTATGTCCAGTGCTGAATCATAGCCAGTGGGCATGGCAGTAGCATCAGTTTGACAACCTACAGATTTAATAAGTACACCAGCTTATTGGAAAAATATACAATCTTCATATTTAAAGAGGTGCAGTGATATCAGAACCTGTTGAAATAAAATTTACAACTTACATTAAATCATCACTGCGAATCTGGAGAATATCTACAAATGACAATATGACCAACATCCTAAACTTTGAACTAAAATAATCTAACCCTGTGGTACCTACCCCCTAGCCACACTGCCTCACATGCACGCGAATACAAACCTCTTTCTTAGCATTACGTTTACTACTGCAAATTCAAAAGAACTAAACTAACAGTATTCAAGGTAAAAACATGTATGTCTTTCCATAGCTCCCAATGGGACAGGGGCGATGTGATGCTCACTCCAAGACGCACTGATCTAAACTAATCAAATTAATGATGGCAAGGGTGTGAGTATTACTGAAAATTATTGCTACATATACCACTGGCATTACATAATGAAACATTATACCAAACCACTGAGGAATCCACAAAAGTGGAATAATCTATCCATTTAGCTACTCAATGGTATTGAAGCAATGCCAATGCAAAAGTTTATAAATCTAAAGGTTCGAAATAAAACTCCTTTCACAAGTGGGTCTAATCTTTCTTTTTTTAAATCAAAAATCTTGATTCAGGGTCCTAATTATATCCAACATCTTTTTCACCACTAATCTAAAGCGATGAAAGACAGTATACAACAAAATATACAATCCACTAAAACATAAGTTCTCTCTCTGATGAAAGATAGGAACATCAATCCCTGGACGGTTGGTCATAGTGTACACAGCTGACCTTAATTTAAATGCTATGATGAGTAATGGACTAGTGCAGATGACAACACTGCCTTCACTATTCTATTACAACATACCTATTTTTATGATTCTCCTAAAAGCGAACAAAACATATAAGCCAATAGTAATGACTTTACTACAGGATACAGGACAACCCATATTAACTTGTCGACTGAAGACTATCAAATATAACGTAGCGATGAGTAAACCAATGAATGCACATAATCGATAACTATGTAGCGCCTTCACCGCAACGAGAACTTCATTAATATCACGAAATCGTTCACAGCACGTAGGGGCGATTACCACAGTACAGTACTTACTTCAATGTTAAAACTGTCGACAAAACTATGCCGGAGGGGGGCGACGAGCCAAGTTTCTACGCTAATGATGCTTCTCTCGCTACGTCGTACATAATACGCGAAGTTATGACCGGATGAACGGGATGTATAGGGACAATCAGCAGGAGTTTAATAGGTGCAATTATCGATGCTGTGACATAACGCTAGCGTCAATTAACGAACATCTACGTTTTAATCGAAGTCGACAGATGAACTTTCAGTTTTGACATTAAGTACAAGTGTGCAAAATCACTACAGTGATATGAAATGGCGATTGAAATGACGGTGTAATTACATTCTATGATAAAGCTTGGCGTCTTCATATGTATTGATTATGGCCATACAGCACATTAGCATTCTGTTTAACAAGTATCGAGCCTAATCATGAAAGGTGTCTGCCATCGCAAGCGAACAGTACAGATACGAAACCAGCGGTGTAGTAAGGGAGGGGTGTTACTCAGTAAATAGGGCCCCACTGATAGTGGTAGAGCGAAGCAAATGATTTTATTCTCGCTCTTTTTACAACTGGGAATTGAGAATTTCATTACATTAGAAAACTATATGTTGAAAGTTCAAAGTTCATGTTCAAATAATGTAACGAAAGAAAAAACGTAAGTTCCCTCATTTATCACCGTTAGCGCGGCTACCGGTATGTTTCTATTCTAACAGATGTCATAAAGCATTATAGAAAGCTACTCTGAGGTATTATATACGGTACTTCACACGACTTTCAAACATTTAGGCACTCGCGAAAAACGAACCCAACGATAACGAAAAAGATAACGTGCTACTGGAACGGAAGCGACAAGCCAAATATTGACAGCAAAATAATAAATGTCGGGTACGTAGTGTAGGAGAATTGGTGAGGTGTTGGTAGACGAAAATTCAATAATGCAAAGGTTGGCCGACTAATAAACTGCTCTTCAAGCAGTTACACTTGTAAAGCTATGTTCGGTATGTACAGTATACTAAACTACTAAATGTATGCTTTACCAATGGTGGGATGATGACAGACGTTGCGTTTTGTAATCTAAAAGGAATGTTAATACCGGACGGTGTGTTAGGATATTTCCTAAAGATTTTTCAAGATTTAGCAGAAGACTGATGACGAATTAATGACAACTCAAGTCAAGCATGCCATGACGCACACCACCGTAGAAAGTATATAGCAACGGCGATCAGTGTTAGTCTCACTATATCACCGAGATGTGCAAGGTAAATTATTTGCCAAGACAAATACAATAATGGTCTGAACAGGAAAAAAAAATTAACTTCCACACATTCTCGACACATACCGGTAGTTCAATACAATTTAATGACAAGCCTACTGTATCAATTCGGAACGCTCCCATGACAATTGCACAGCGAATTATGCTGTACGAAAGGCATCTCCGTCGTAGTAGTCGTTCGACTTATTACCAATCTTTATTGGAATGCGAGGGTTGAAAATCCGCGCAATTACCAGTCCGATTTAAAAGTTGCTGTGGTGATAATCCTTTTTAAGACTGCAGTCTCCGTACTTAGATTGTTATTAAAGTTTCCTAAGCTTCTGCCAGTAAAGCTCTATTTTAATATCGAAGACACGAGTTGAATAACGAACGTTTGCGTATCGAGTACTTCCGACCCTTCAGTATTTATGTACTGTAGTAATTCCTATGATTTCCGCTATTGCTGCTATATAACATTTTGCCTAGTAATGCTGATTTTTATCAAACAACACTACCTCGGCATATAGCCCAGTGGGTAGCCAGTATAACAGGAGATTATTTCGCAACAGGGAAAAGGGCTATGAAAATGGTATAGCTGCATAGCATCTCTACATTTATGATCTACAATACTCCATATTTAAAAATTATGTCGCACCAAAGGATGCATGGCATTCTTAAAGGACTAGAACTAGTTCCAGGAGGCGAAAAATTAACATGTAATTTAATGATCAAGTACATGAAATCATGAATGCAAAAATAATGTAAAACAGAAGCTATTGTAGTGTTTAAAAATGATTCTGAAGCACCAGTATGGTTTGATGGAACATATACAAATATGTAGCAAGATATACTAGCCATGTGGAAACAATTTTGAAAGAATCTTCGACTACAATCGTGGATAGCCATCGACGTTTGACGAAACAAATCTACTGAACTGAACTTATACAGAAACTAATATGGAATAATTTGAAATTCGAATCTCATTCTTAATTCTGTATCGTACATCTCCATGTTTTGCTATACTGAGTGTAGGATTCACTTTGATTTTAAAAATGATGGTTCAAAGATTCCGTATGGCATGGGTTAAACACTCCGTGTAAGGACACTTTGATGTGACTTCCATTTTCGATATAGAAACCCAAGTTAATCAAGAAAAACGAATAATTCGGCAACGTTCTGTAACCTAGGATTCCTGAGTGTCTTAGTGGTGTTCAACATATGTATATATTTTAATATTACTGTACCTACATGTAACTTTAGGTCAATCACCATGAATGTAAAACTGCGTGCTATACCTAATGGCACTGTCATGGATCTATGTATACCATTGTAAATCTAGATCTTTATATTCCCTGCACATGATAAAAACAATTCTAAGCAGTAATAAATTTCCTCTCAAAAAAACAGAAGTAATTTTCTGTGTATATGTTATCGAGACGACACCTAGGTCAGCACGTCTTTCATGTTCTACAACAACAGCGGAGATTTGTTATGTCACAAAAATAAAATTGAAGTTATGAATATACTTATACTAACCCCTGAACCTAAATGAAATTGTATGTTGGGGTGTGTACCCGACCCTGCTGCAGTGTGCGTTGTAGTTATTGGGGTCAGGTATGGAAGGCCCCAATCTATAAAATCATTTCAGTATGGTTCGAAAGGGTATTCAGAAATATCTTGAGGTTTTATTTGTATTTAGAAATGAGGAACATTGAGATGATTCCATGGTTACTGTTCGAATAGAGGGTTCGGGTAAGGGGTGTGTTTCCAACATTTCACCTCAATATAAAGTAAACTGAATCTCAAGTTCATGTTGAAACAACTATATTTATATCTGCAAAGTAACAGCTGGATGGTGCTCCGGAATATGCCGACCTATGTGTGCAAGTCCTCTCTGTGACCTATGCATGGAAATTACCCTAATAACTACCAAGAATCTGAACAGAGACAAATATCTGAATGGAACAATCCAAAGACTCAAAGTAAGACATGCAAGTTATCAATCAAAGGATTAAAATCATGGAATTTTGCGAATCAAGAATTGTACAGTCTAAGTCTTACTAACTAAAAACCAAACATCGTGATGCTAGATGCCACTTCCATTGTAATACGTAAATCAGTTCAGTCTACATTATCGTAAACTCCATGTATTGTTTTTCTCTTCCCAACCTTATAACGAAACGGCTCTCTAGAAATACTACTGTATACGAGCACCTACTGCAGGGCTTTCCAACAGGGTCCACAGCGCGATTACATGGGGTCGAATATATGTTGAATTATATTAAAATGGTGCATTTCATGAAAGTTGTTGGATGAACCGAAGTAAACAAAATGGCACGTGCTAGATCTGTATCGAATCCTAGGTACACTCAGATTAAGTAGTTATATTAAGCAGCAAGTAGTTCAATTTGACCATCCGAAAAAAAGTTCTGGCTAAAACAGCGCTTGGGGATCCATGGGACCTTGAAAAAAAATCCATAGCGAAAAAAGGTTGGGAAGCCCTGACCTACTGTATCTCTACTTGAGGATAATAATATACACAGCAACGACCTGGCTCTAGTATTCTAACTTCCTAACAAAGCTCCTGGGAACCTCTCTTGCGCATATTTCTCTGCAAATATCACAAATCACAATCCTGTCTATGAAACCAAAATAACTGTAGTAAAGTAGTGATAATTCTCAATTTTCGATGCTGAAAATAATACCGAGGGTAAAGTCGCCAGACAGCTTGAAATAGTGATAAATCGAGCCTCCAAAGCGCTAAGTTTGCAATACAGCAGGTCAGTACAAAAACTAAACTTTCATTCGCAGAACCTCACACACTTTCCAAGCTGACTTGGTCCAAATTAAATCTATGCGTCGATTTCCACACAAGGGGCGCTAAACAACACGCGAATCTCTAGCGCAACACCGTGGCCGAACCTGAAGCAGGAAATGCGAATTGGTAACTAGAATTGTACACAATTACGCCGAACCCCCGTTGTTGTTAATTGTAAAGTTGTCACATTATCATCACTAACATCACCGTTCTTAGTTCAGATCAATGCAGTATATCATCTACATTCTAACTTGCGTGCGATTAGAAGCAAACTATATATGTGCTACACACAGATACACGCCAATAAACATGAGCTGAATTTTTGAGCCAACAGGACTGACTTCAGTTTCATCAGCACAGGTCTATTACTTAATGAAGACTCCTCATCTCCTGAGGGATGGGGTACAGGAATGTCATAATCATGAGGAACAGGTTCAAGAGCAGAATTGCAAGCTGGATATATAATTCAGGACTCGCATTTTCGAGAAAATCCTGGGATCTTTGTCATGCAGAAATAACAAACAGAAACATGATCACTTTGCTCTCGCCATATCATTTGAACGCCAAATGGCAATTGCTTCCTTGCCTTAATTAATTACGGATGATCAATGACGCATTTCCACCTATTCACAATCTCGTCTATAATATTGAACTACTTCATACAATACTACTTTGCCTGCTATTGTATTGTGTCGTTAATGTACGAGCTACTTGGCTACGAGCTCGTAGCGATGTAAAAATCGGGTAAAGATCGTAACACTGTAAAAGAAGTAGAGGTAGATAGCATTCACACAGATATACAGTCGTCAGCAGAAAATTATTAGTAACCCCACCATAGAGAGTTTAGACCCGAGGTTTCTTTGTTCATTCATTATTCTGGTATGCATCTGGACCTCCGCGCAAAATTTCGTAAATATCCCGGCGTTTAGCAGAGCGTTTTAAGATCTATCTGTTCTCAATGTATGTCCATTGACAGTAGGGGTAGGCAGATTGCGAGATCGGAATCCCACGTGATTTTTTAAATAAATTTCAGCGGACATGCTTAAACCTAGGGAAAAACAGAGAAAAATGACCTATGCAGATTTTCATTTTGGCCACTAAAGCAACGCTAAATAGGATTTTATCCACTCTAGACCCAGGTTTTCTTCACTCTTGCTTTTTCCTGGAATTCATCTTGCGTTTATATGACCCGGCCCTTCTTGATTTAAATTTATGGGGAATATGAAGAGTTATATCCCGTTGGCCTGAAAGGAATAGTGGTAAATCGTTTGCCTAGGTTCAAAATCTTAGCCTTTCTTTGCTGGTCCCGTTGCTCTTGATAAAAGGATGGTGTTTTTAGGTGTTTCGTCCATCTCAGTGATCATTTTTCCCAGTTCAGTATGAATGGTCTAAATCTGATTCCGCTACTTATTATTGGTGTGCTGGTGACAGATGCATATGGAGGTCATTGTCAGCGAGTTGTCTGCGGACCTGAAGTGGATTTTAAGCGGGTAAGACGAGGATATATAGTGGGCCTCTATCTACAAAGATATTTGCCTAGTGTTCTTAGTATATTCCCAATGAAGCAATGAAGGAGTCGAGCGGGCACCATACTGACATAAATTCAACCCTGAATCATTGTCAAAGCCGATTTTAAGCCAACGGGGCTAATATTCTTATCGAATACACCTAACACCACATTATTATGTCAATTACAGCTATTTGACCTTGGACCGTGGTATGTGACTTACACTATGATCAAAGAATCGGTGAATGCCAACAACACACCACCGGATATCGATTGCTTTATCATGTCTAGTGGTAGAGTATTGAAAGAAAACATAGAGATTGACTTGCACAGCTATAACAACGGGTAATTGCAAATAAACAATAGAGCACGCGCGTACAAAAAAAATCCTTTACATACGATAGAACTACCGACAAAGAAGTGAGTATCGCGAATTTAACTGACAAAACAACAATCAGGAACAATTTTGATCCGGAATTAATCAAACACTGTATTACGGAGTGCAATGTCTGTATATAATTGTCCAACGCGCGCGTCCATGTTTCATCGAACGAGCGCTGTCGACAGAACCGACGATAGAAAGAGAATTATCGATCTATACCAGTGTACGGTTTTAAATCTGGATATTTTTAGGTCAAAAATTGTTTCTGTTTTCGAAATTTGGCACAATCATACTGGAGTTTACAAGTTCTCCAAGAAATCAGGTAAATAAAATCCTGGAGTGTAAAGGACGAGGGTTTACTGTATTTGAATTACGGAGGATGGTACATATAGCAAAGTTTGAATAATAACTTTTCATCTCGATTTCAGTGGTCGAACTCCTGGATGATGAACTGATGCTCGAAGGTAGTGAAAAACGCATCCAACATAAAGGTTGTATAACGTTAAAATATGATTCAACAAATTCTGACGATCGTTAAATTGTATTTTTATCTTCATTGTTTATATAGATATTTCTATTGGTGGTGAACGATCACTTATTCTAACCGACTATGTCAACTACTATGCATCTGCAACTTGTTCACATGAAGGTGAAAACCACATTTTTTAAACAGTTTTGCTGTAAACTATATTCTTATGTTATTTTTATTTCTGTGAAATTCTTAGGTGACTGGATTATCTGGATGGCCACGCCCAGACCAATAGTGACCACAGAACAACTTAATCTTGCAAGAAACAAGCTGGCTGAGCACAAGGTCTGTGCGCAGATATTTCCTAATAATTGCGACAAATTAGCTATGCAGGGATTATTGAAATAAATTACATTACCAAGGCCGTAGCAAGCTATAATTGCACCCAGGCCAGAACCTGAATTTGGCGCCTCCACATTCAATTCAATTCATCAACTGTTGCACAAACTATTATGAAGTAACTAGGCAGTATCTCTGAAGCACAATAATTTTTGTATACAGTCTCTATATACTATATGTATGAATAGCCAGACAAACAAACTTGCAGTCCAATTCAGGCGCCAACTTTCATTTGTCATCTAGGGCATCTGCTACGGCCCTTTATTATCACTACTTATACAGAATTTACTATATATATCGGAATGTCAAGAAAAGTTATTCCTATATTGTTGGCCGAATAAACCAGAGACATCAAAAACACAAATTCTATTTACTATGGTGATGTAAAGTGAAGTCAGAGCTAGGGAGTAGCTAGGCTAGGGATAAATGAGATGCAATATATCTCTATACTAACAAATTTATATATAATAATTTATATATTTTATAAGGGATAACTCGTTCAAGGTTTACCCAGAAAAGCTGGGTCGCTTTATTAGTGGGAAGTTTGATCAGGTATTGCAATAATCATTGTTTGCTATAAACCTGTTTATTTAATAGGCTGATTTAGAAATGACACATTGATGCTGATTGGTGTAAAATGATAAAATGGTTGTGTGTTATGGTAGTTACACAACTAAATGTCATAAAAGAATTGAAACACACAATATTCCGGGCTATGATTTACTGTACGTGATACAATATGTTTAGAAAATAATATATCTGTACACGTATATAGTGTTTACACAACATACTGTAGACATAACCAAAACAGCACGGTATATACTGTAAACATAATCTGAGTCATTATCGTAATGGTATTTTACTCTTGCATCTAGCTTTCGAAAATCAATAGAACGGAAGAACGAATGTATAAGNAAACTCGAAGGCATTAAAATACACATCGATGAGAAAGGTTGTATGACATTAAAATTTATATCAGCAAATATAGACAATCGTAGAATTGGATTATTATGTTCATTGTTTATTTAGATCTTGCTATTGGTGGTAAAAAGACTCTTATTTTAACCGACTATATCAACTACTTGACCTTAGCAACGTGCTCGTCCGAAGGTAAAAACTGTGAAATTGTGAAAACATAGAGTTAAGACGACGCCTAAATTTCTGGGGTGGATTTTAGGTTTTAGCCAACATTCGCCAGATAAGTCGACCCCAAAAATAAGGCAGCACCACTTCCATTGACAGCTTACATATTTAGAGCGGGGCACGTAGAATTTACTATTATGTTAATGCGGACTTCCCTAGCTGTAGTGTCCCATAACCTACTTACTGTACTCTTCATGTTATTCTATGAACTTATGTGAAATTCTGTAATATTCTTAGGCGACTGGGTTATCTGGATGCACACGCCCACACCGTTCGCGACTGTAGATCAACTTAATCTTGCGAGAAACGAGCTGGCTGAGCACGGGATCTGTGCGCAGATATTTCCTAGTAATTGCGACGAATTGTCTAAGAAGGGATTATTGAAATAAATTACATTACCAAGGCCGTAGCAAGCTATAATTGCACCCAGGCCAGAACCTGAATTTAGCACCTCCACATTTAATTCAATTCATCAACTGTTGCAAAACTAGTATGAAGCAACTATACAGTATCTATGGAGCACAATAACTTTATATACGGTCTCTATATGCTATATCTATGAATACTTCCTATCCAATTCTGGCGCCCACTTTCATTTGTCGCCTAGGGCAACTGCTACGGCCCTGTATTATCACTACTTATACGGAATATACTATATATATAGGAAGGTCATGAACTTTTTTTTACTATTTGTTAATCAAATAAACCAGAAACTTGAAAAATACAAGTTCTATTTACTATGGTGATGTGAAGTGAAATCGGAGCTAGGGACTCGACAGGGAGCAGCATAAAGAGATAAATGGGATTCAATATATCTCTATACTAACAATTTTTTATATAATAATTTATATATGTTATAAGGGATAATTCGTCTAAGGCAGTGGTTCCCAAACTAGGGGTAATTACCCCAAAAGGGGTAATTTGACAATTTTTATGGGGTAATTTAGATGTTCACTATTTTATTAATTTCTTCTCCATCGTTTTTGATGCCCACCTGTGCTGCTGGCGGGAAGGTCTGAATCTGATGTAAAAAGCGAACTAGAATAGCCAAAAGCACCTGTGCTGGTGCCAGAATGTCAACAGTATTCATTATTATTAAGGCTGCAGTGTTTAATCTTGTGCAATCTGGTGAGATGTTTTCGAGAAAAAGAACTTACAAAGAGTCTTTTATAGAATTCGGCTTTACAAGTATTATCGAAAATTCCCTTTTTATGATAAGGGGTAATTGAGCTTTGGGGAATTGAATTTTGGGGTAACGAGGTAAAAAAGTTTGAGAACCACTGGTCTAAGGCATACCCAAGAAAGCTGGGTCGCTCTATTAGTGGGAAGTTTAATCAGGTATCGCAATAATCATTACCACCAGTATGATTAGCTTCCAAAATTTCACCAACCACGATGTAAACACAGTAACATTAAAATAATCTACAGATATTGTGGGAGAACACAGAACATTAGCAGACACATCCACAGTGCAAACAACAACGAACGAACACAAAGGCGTTTAAAAATGACGGGTGCTACTATGCTGCCACCCACAAGAGCCCGATGAACCTCTGTAACACTGAACTAGTGAACAAATTCAATTTCTACTAAAGTCTTTTTGCCGAATGTTTGTAAGCGGGGCAGGCCGTTTGTATTCAGTATTCAAATGTTATATGTTGTTGAATACATATAAATGTTTTTACTGGCCACAGTTTCCTGTACGTGATACAATATGTTCATATTGTATCGAGTACACGTTCATAGCGTTTACACAACATACTGTAGACATATTCAAAGAAGCACGGCATATACTGTAAACATTATCAAAGTCATTATCGTGATGGTATTATTCAGTTGCTTTGGAAAATCAATAGAACGAAAGAGATATAAATATAAGCAAGCGTTTGCAAACGAGGATTGCATTACCGTTTACATATTTGTACAGGTAGTACAGCGCGGTTAGAGGGAACGGCGATGCCTAAACACCCAATCGTTTATATAACGTTAAAGGCAGTACAGTAAATACATACGAATAAATTGTAACGGTTGACGTTTTGACGGTATGTTGCATATTTACAGTCGTTAGGCCTGGAGCCAAACATGCAAATTTAAATTTAATACATTACAAAGGTTAAACAATAATTGGTAAAAAACTAACAAAATTTTGCGTCCTGATTTTAGAGACCGAGATCGCCAACAAAGAACTAAAACTCGAAGGCATTAAAATACACATCGATGAGGAAGGTTTTTTATGACAATAAAATCTATATCAACAAATACAGACATTCGTAGAGTTGGATTTTTATGTTCATTGTTTATTCAGATATTTCTATTGGTGGTAAACGAACATTCATTTTAACCGACTATGTCAACCACTTTTCCACTGCAACTTGTTCAACAAAAGGTAAAACCCACATTTTTTAAGCAGTTTTTCTGTATACTGTACTTCTTATGTTATTTTTATTTCTGTAAAATTCTTAGGTGACTGGATTATCTGGATG